>WSZQ02064855.1:10944-23052 GCA_019419845.2 Weissflogia rhopalogaster
ATGTAGTTTTAATTTAATCTTCACATATTTGTGATTTCGATCGCAATTGGCGATGGCTGACACGCGTTTGCCCTAAATTTCTGTGAAATAAGCAACGTCCCTTGAATAATAGTTGGTTGTTTTCCATGAAAACAAATGCTAAGAGAGAAGAATAACGAAAACTGACTTATTAAGTACTGGTTTAAGCAACATTCAATTTCATTTTACCTTAACCTATAAAAAAATAAAGATTTATGGTCAATTTGTTGGCACGGTTGTACCATAATAAAAACCGGAGCAGACTGTCCGATTAAGACGTTCATTAGTGAAGTTAATTAAGACGTATGTTTGCAAAAACATTGAAAAAAGGAGTTAATAACAGAAAAAAAAAACAGAAAAAAAGAACCGTCTCCCATAAATGCATCTAGAACATAGAACATGTGTAGCTAGACTCATATATGTTCAAATATGTTCAAGCCTGTTCAAATACCAATTTTCGGTGGAATGTCTCTAATCGAAATTGGCGTGAAATAAATTAAAGTGAGCGTGTAAAAGTGGTGCGCTTTAAGCGCATGACACGCATCGTGGATTAGAAACCATTGCGCTCGTAAAACCAAACCGAACGAAGCCGACACGCGCTTTTCCAGTCGGTGGAAAAGCTCGAACAAAATGCGTTTATAATTGATCGGTCAGGCTGCAATTCGATAACGTCGTTCGCCTGCTGCATGCCGCCCACCCGAATCCTGCGAAATGTGCGTCCAATCGAAGGCGAAACGCGTTTAATTTCACTCGGAACAGCAGCGCCCGTTTTTATAGCTTTATGTAGGCGACTCGACTCGACGGTTCTTTTTGCACCGTTTTGTTCAATTTCATTCGGATTTTTTCATTACATATGTCTGAAAGTCGATTCTAATTGGCATGACTGTGAAGGAAAAAATGAAGTACACGTACGTGGAAGTTAAAATTTCCTACCTTTATGTTAGTTTATGTTTTTAGATTACGAATGTGACATATTGAAAACATGTAATCGAAAATACAAAAATGATAATAACATTTTTAGTTAATGTATTCAGCGGCTGATTTCTTCAAAGATTGATTGTTAAATTCAAGACGAATCTATATGTGAATTGTTGTTCAAGTTATCTTATGTCAAAGTAATTTTATTTTATTTTTAAAATTTTCAAATGGGAATTATAACAGTAAATCTTATAATCTACATTTAATAATTCAGCGACTGTCACGATTTATGACATTCGTTGTTTTCCTCTACACCTGAGATGTGCGATGTGTAGTTTTATATTAAAGTGTTTTGATGTGGCGTAACAATACTTAGGTAAACATCGTAATCACTAATTTTTGAATCAGATCTTATTGGAATTTGATATTAACATATTCCTGTAGGAAATGAAAAGAAAAATTCATGGATTTTAAGCAGTTTAAGATATCTCGCGAAGATATATTGAAAGCATGTAATCGAAAATTGAAGTATTCCTATATAAAATATATAGGGATGATACAAAAATGGTAATAACTTTTTTAGTTAATGTATTCAGTGGCTGATTTCTTCAAAGATTGATTGTTAAATTCAAGACGAATCTATATGTGAATTGTTGTTCAAGTTATCTTATGTCAAAGTAATTTTATTTTATTTTTAAAATTTTCAAATGGGAATTATAACAGTAAATCTTATAATCTACATTTAATAATTCAGCGACTGTCACGATTTATGACATTCGTTGTTTTCCTCTACACCTGAGATGTGCGATGTGTAGTTTTATATTAAAGTGTTTTGATGTGGCGTAACAATACTTAGGTAAACATCGTAATCACTAATTTTTGAATCAGATCTTATTGGAATTTGATATTAACATATTCCTGTAGGAAATGAAAAGAAAAATTCATGGATTTTAAGCAGTTTAAGATATCTCGCGAAGATATATTGAAAGCATGTAATCGAAAATTGAAGTATTCCTATATAAAATATATAGGGATGATACAAAAATGGTAATAACTTTTTTAGTCAATGTATTCAGCAGCTGATTTCTTCAAAGATTGATTGTTAAATTCAAGACGAATCTATATGTGAATTGTTGTTCAAGTTATCTTATATCAAAGTATTTTTATTTTATTTTTAAAATTTTCAAATGGGAATTATAACAGTGAAGCTTATAATCTACATGCAGTAACTCAGCGGCTGTCACGATTTATGACTTTCGTTATTTTTGCTCGACACCTGAGTTATGAGATGTGCGTTGTTTTATATGAAGTCTGTTTATGTGGTGTCCTGCAGGAAATTAAAAGACAAATTCATCGGTGTTAAGCAGTAAGCAGTTTAAGGTATTGAAAACATGTAATCGAAAATTGAAGTATTCCAATACAAAATATATAGACCATACGAAAATGGTAAAAGATATTTCAATAGCCTTCTTTCCGCGTTGGACCAGGACAAACCTTAGACATTGAAGGTTAGAAGTCCCCAGGGTATTGCATCTGATTCTAGAACCAAAAGCAGAAATTATAATTTAAAAAAATCTATATATGACCAACTGCCGGCGCCATTATTAAAAATCCTCTAAAACACACTGAGAAGTACAATATACTGAATGGTTATTTATGTTATAGTTTCTTAGTGTTGTCTGCACGGTTTTGTTGCAAACCTCGTATGAAACGTTGACGGGTTTGGCGGTTATCTCCTTTTTTAGATTTTATTGTTTTCGCGCGATATAATATAGAGCAGCGGCGCATTGAACATGAAATTAACGAGCCGGCCAGCACGCCAGGCCACATCTCGTAAACTCGTTGTATTCTTCTTTCTCTTCTCTCTCACTCGTATGGATGCCCTCACGGTGTTTTGCACCGTGTTCGCCTGCACGCAATAAATAATAAACGCTCGCGGACTATTTCTTGAGGGAAATCTCGTCCGATGCACACGAACCGTTGAAATATTTATGCGTGTTTATTCGCGTTTACGGCCGTGGCTTTATTTAGTGACTGCACTTTATCCGCTGAGGGCTTAGATGATGCTTAGACGTACTCGGTTGTACTATACTAGTCTATGGATATGAGTTACAAGTTCAGATAGTTGGATTTAGTTTGGCTATGGTTAGTCTTTGGGTATGTAGAAAGAGAAGTTGGGTTGAATAAGGTTGAGGTTGATTGGTGACACCTTGTATAAATGTAGTTGGACAATATGCCGATGGCTGCCATCAGGATGTGTTCCTTAGCTTCGTTTATTACGTCTGTGGAGAGAAGAACCAGAGAGTTTTGCACGGAAGTGCAGTATATTTTATTGTTGCAAAGTCTAGGTTGCGGTGGATACCATTATGGGAAGATAAATAAATTATGATGGCCGCGGGAGTCTTGAGGTGATTGTAGTATTCCTGGTTTGGTAGAGATCACTGGAGATCATTGTGAGGACGGGAGCATTTTGATGAGATTACTTTGAGACTTCCAGGTGTAGACTTCTAGTTATACTGTCTACTGTTCTGATTATTCTAAAGGTGTTTTCACATTGAAAGCTAGGAACTACATGCTCCATGGTTTACTACATGCTCCATGTTATGTTGCTTATAGTTTGAAGTGTTTATAGTCGTAGATACATGCGGTTGCCGGTTGACGTGGATTACCTGGGAACCTATACGCAATTTCGATCAAATATCAAATATAAATAGATAGCTGCCGCTATCTTCAGAGTCCTTAAGACCAGCAAAACTGAAACACGTGTGGACACATTCGTAAAAAGATCGGGGTAACCTTTCTTGGTTCTTATATCGAAGTTTTCATAGTCATAGATGTATGAGCAACGTTTTTCGATCCATCCAGATGGTTACTGGAGGGGCGGTTGAGGTGAATGTCCTGGGAACCTCTAAGTCATTTCGATCAAATATCCTTCGGAGTCCTTAAACCCAGAAAAACTGAAACACATATGGAGACAGTCGTAAAACAGACGGTGTTACCTTTCTTACCTTTAATTTCGAAGTTTTCAAAGTCAGAGATATCTGGGATTACTTTTTCTACATCTCCAGATGGTTATTAGAGGGGCACGTTGAAGTGAATGATCCCTGAACCTGTACGAGAACGCATTTCTCAGACGTTCACATTACTTGCTGACAAGATTGTAAGAATACATTCGAGTAAGATTCATTTCTATTTCAAAAGGAGTATGTTTAACGTTCACCAAAGAAACTCTACTGAAAGGTTAAATTTTGATATTTCTTAGGATATATCCTCCGAAGACAAAATCTAAATCCAAAAATCAAAATCTAAAATCCAACCAGACCAAAATTAAATAACCATTAAGCCAACAAGAACGAAATCCAACCGTATTTTTTCTTCATCTAATTGTAGTTCGACCAAATAACCTCTAGATAGAGTGAGGAGGAGATGGTTCCGGCCGCGTCTTGACTCCGACCTCAGCTAATCTCCGAAACTGCTCACCACCGGGATCGGGGCGCGCGAGATTCATCCGGCGATAATCCTACGAGACGAGGCGAGAGTTTCATGAGGGGATGGTTGGAGGATGCGCTGACCGCATGTGCGACTCCCTCGCTTAGCCCTGACCACGAGGCCAGAAGACCCTCGTCACATCAAGCCGACCAAACCACGAAAACGCAGCCTAGAGAACGCCCGAAGATCTAGGTCCACCTCTCTCGGCGGCTGTTTGCCGGCACAACATTTCAGGCATTCACGAAAACGAGGCCCGTGTGTAACAGTGGGACTGGATGTCTCGGGGACAAGGCAATTGGCTGTTTGAGTGTAAAATGTATGGTGTTATTAACCCTCACGGAGGGCAAACGCGAGTAATCCAACAAGCTGGTTCCCTAACTCTTCCGCGCCACCTTAAACTCCACTTACACTCAGTCGCCGCCGCCAGCGCCGCCACGACGGCGCGTTATTTATATTTATGCACGTCGAGAGAATCTGGGAGACGGAGACTCCGTTAACGGACAGGGGCCATTTTTCCGGCTTTCAGTCGTAGCTTATTATCCACCGGGATTAACCGTAACATCTTGTTTTATCATCGCACACATTATTTGTAATTTTCTCAGAAAGATATTAGGAAAGTTAACTTTTACTTCCTTATCTCAAATCAAATTTTTATAACAAAACGTGAAGTAGTTTTTGGTATTCGTTGTCTGCCGAGAAGTTTTCAAAAATATGAATGTTATGGGATTCAGTTGGTGACATTATCATTATTTGTACATTAACGTTCATTGTCTAGTATTGCTTCATTCTTGCAATATGGACGTTTTCCTAACAAAAATGGTCGGAGTATTATCATTTTCTCTGACAATTGTTGGAATTCGCAATTTATGTAATCGCAAATACAAATATCTGAGTTGACTTCTATTAATCTGAGACACTTTCACACATCATTGCTTGGTGACGCACAATACTAGAAATATGAAGGTTGTCAGATGAAATCCGGTCAGAGGCATTATAATTTTTCTTTTATATTATGAAAATTTCACTGGTATCGTGCCTTATTAGAAATATGAAGGTTCTCTGAAACAAATTCCATCGGGTACAATATCTTTTTTTTTTCTGACACTTCAAGTAATTCGTGATAAAATATCATAAAATATCTTGCGTGAAATCTTAAGAGAATATTATCATTCTCTTTATGAATTAATGTAATTTATCTGATATCGGGGTCATGATGGTATCAATACATTATTGTACACCATTATAATGCTGGCCGGATCGGGGCATGATCATTTTCTCCGCCAATTAATGCAAGTCGTCAATAAGTATTAAACAGCTCTTTACTAGAAATATGGAGGTTGCCACTTCAAATCCGGTTGGGTCATTATCGTTTTCTGAACAAATAATGTAATTCCTGACTAATTATCAAAAATCTGAAATGACTCTCATCTTAATCTCTGTCTACATCATATTTGTGAAATGACTATGAATACCTAAATGCATTTATACCAATTTGCCTGCAATTAGCGGAACCGTCACGTGAAAATCCCGTAAGAGTTTCTTCTGCGTAACTCTCGATCAGATTCTGAGATTGACAATATTATAAGCACTGGCAGGCGGAATGTGGAATGCGAAAACCGCTAATCTCGATTGACTTATTAAGTTGGGCAACGACGAGGCGATGTTATCAGCTGCAGTTGAGTGTGTGAATGGGTGAGTGCGGCGGGGGCCTGGCGTGGATGGCAGCAGCAAGACGTGCGGTCGTAACCCATCTGGGAATAATCAGTTCGTAAGCGCGGTGCGCGGCTGTCTGATTGAGTGGTTCGCATCTTATCTAACAAATTACAAGTAACACAATCATCGTAATGAACACCGCGCCGCCTCCCACTGCCACCATCGCCATGTTTACTCGTAATCCTGTTATCATCCGCCCCCTTATTATCAGTCGTGCATGCACAATCCATCCCTAGTGCTTTCGATAGGATCGTTAATGTGATCAACTTGTATACGCCGACTTAAAACCAATTTCGGAACGTTGGATGCAATCTGCACAACAGAATAATAAAATTCAGTCGTATAAGTGTCGCCATCTACGGTGTTTAGTATGAAACGTCGAACACAAATTTCAGAAAAATGTAATTCTTTCGTTTACTTGTTATAAATATTTTCTCTGCTATTAACTAGTATTTCTTTATACTTTTTGTTGTACTTCTGTCGCCGTCTATCGTCATCAATGTGAAACCCTAAACAAAACATACATTGATCGGAGGTTGCTTTTTCAAAGTCCTTTTTAAGAAAAACACTTGAAAGTTGTGTCGGTTGTGTATAATTAGTTTCTAGCCTTATTCCTCACGTGTACCCATTCTCGTGAAAATCTGAGGGGTCAACCCCGGAGCCTCTCCTTGAAATAAAAAATTTAAAAAGTTTAAATTCACAGTTGCGCCACCTGTATCGCCATCAGAATAATATAATTCAGATGTACTAGTGACGCTATCTACCGCGCTTCGAACAAATCATCTAATAAATCCCACAAAAAATTGACATGTAATTTTTCGACATGATTTATATCTTTTCCTGCTATCAACTCCAATGTTATTCTGTATTTTGTAACCACTAATATCGCCATCTACCGTTCGCTATATGAATGACAAAAAGGCAAAACTTTATTTTTTTTTTGAAAATTTCAAAAGTTTAATCTTCCTAAGATAAGTAAATTGAAAGAAAATGAAATTCTGCAGAGCGCCAATATTCAACGTACCCCAAATTTCTATTTTGTAACATTTCCAAGAGAATTAATAGATTTTTTCTTCATAATTCTATTAATTATGCAAAAATTAACAACGACTATTCCGTAATTAAGCTTATAAACAAGTTGCATGCGGTTAAAATTTATGCCGGCCGATATGATGACATAAAATTCGCATAAAAACCATTGCGCTAACTAAGCAGAGTCAACACATAGCCACCGTAATTGTTTCGCGTCGGCGCGCTCGCGGATTATGAATTAAAATCAGATTTATGGGCGTAATGCAACGATATTGCCGCAATTGCCGGGCGTTTAAGCGTCTGGGATTAACGCTGCATTTTTACGATCGCGTCGTTGGCGTCACCACCATCGTTCGCGCCGAATACTGGCTGAGGTCTCATACAATGACACAACATGCAACTCTTTCATTTAGAAGTAATTTCAGTCATTGTGTGCTTGTATAACAAGCCAACTGTTAATTAGTTTCATACAAACAAGATGTGGAGATTAATCATTGTCACATCGATTATTATGAAAAATTGCTGTTTTTAATTTTAGTGTTATATTTCACCCACAGATGGTGCCACTACTTTAATGTACTTAATTGATGACTTTACAATGAAAAATTGTGTCGTACTGTCAATTTGAATTTTAGGAAAGAATTTCTTAAATTTACAATGATTAACTAAAGAGAAACCAACAAAAACGGATTTAAGGCGATACGAACTTAAGGTGGCGCCATCTATTGAGTCTTCTAACAATCACACTAGATTTATGTCATTCTTAAGCGGTTAAGTATAAATAGCTTGAATACCACTGTCACTCCAGTCGCTCCTAAGTCAGTAAGAAGACAGAAACCCGCTTAAGCTATCATGTACGAGTACGCACCGTTACCACACATTGCGCCACGAAAATACTAACAAGTAACCTGGGCTGTTGCGCTGATGTAGGTAGAACATGCATGGTTGAGAGATTGCGTCTCTCTCAAACCGTGCATAACGGATAATTACGCGATGATAAAATATTTAGATTACGGATGTACATGAATGGACCGAGCTGCACGGATGCTGCAGAGAAGGTAGTACACAAAATTGTGCATGATATCCTTAAGTAAAATAGAAAAAAAAACTCGTACACATCCGCTCATTACCAAAATAAATATGAGAATAATCTAACCCAAATTATATTAAAAGTCACGTTTTCCTACGTGCCTCGCATTTGGTTGTTCTGTCAGTTTTTATCTGATAAAAATGTCGCTCTTGGCGACTTGATGCGGTGTGCTAAAATAATCACACGTAATTTTTTATAATGATTTAACTTTTCAGTTTGAAATATCATATTTTATAAATTTGTTACCAAAATATTTTTATCAGTTGTTATTTGGAGTAAAACTTCTTCAGGAAACGGACAGAATGAGCATGAAATGGGAAGCGGTTGCAAGAGTGGTGAGGAAAGATTGGCGCGAATGGGGAATGAAAGGTTAGTTTGAAAGGTGTGGAAGTGATGTAGCAGCAGGGCGTCCAGTGAGTGGATGGGAAGGCGAAGGCGAGAGTTTGAGGAGATGGGGTGGTCGGTGTCGATGGTGGAAGAGATGTGGGCGGAACAGGTATCAGTAGAGAAAGCGATGAGGAGGAGAGGGAGGGAAGCCGAGGAGCAGGTTAGGCAAAAGAGGATAAGGGGCAGTACCTACAACCCAAGGTACGTAAGGGTGCAGGTTATCGGGAGGAGGCTCTGCTACTTTGGGGATAGGGGTAGAAGCGGAATACTAGTGTGGCAAAAAATCGATATTGATGTTAATCTCAGGACTCCAACAAATATCGATTGATTAAGAATTATTATATAGAACCTAAAATGGTGAAAAACTGCAAAGTTTGAAGTTCTAAGAATACTTCTTAGATGGCGATTATATCAATGTCATGTCAAAACGATCCCAAAAATTTCGATATCGATATATCGATATTATGAAAAATGAAATTATCGATATATGTGGATATTTTGAGGCCGATATATCGATATTTATTAATATCGATATATTTTTGACTTGCCTAGTCCCAACAAAGACAATACTTCCGAGCCCATTAATAATGGTATATTAAGCGATAGTACAGAAAAAAGCTAGACATTCTTCATGAAATTCAGAAAATCTACAAAATTTCTTCTTTGATATTGAGAGTGCGTAAAGAGAATTGGCAAGTTCTGATACTTCCCCCACCACATATCCTTGAGTACAACTATCACCAGATGGTGCCACATATTTGCTTCTAATTTTCTTAAATGTATTTTGATAATATAAACTATTAAAGACTTCAATTATATCATAAACTCAACAAAATTTATCGAAATAACTTATTTAACTTATATTTCATTAGAGAAATATTAAATTTGAAGAAACTAGAAATACAAACACTGATTCGTGAAACACAAAACATCTTGTCAGTCTCATCGCTAATTTGTAGCGACACGCAGGCATCCTTGCTCCTCACGGCGTCCTCGCCGAGAGTTGGAAAGTGTCGTCAGGTGCGGCTCGACGTGGACACGCGAATGCATCGCATTACGACATTATTAAGGCATGCGGATTGTTTCAGACATACCGGCGTTGTCACCGAGAAGTCGCGCGCGCAAATGTCAAGTGGACGGGCAGATGTCTACCATGCATGCAAGCGTGTATGTTGGGCTGCGTGTGCGCTCGTCTCCTCCTCATTTATGTAGAATCGCGCAGGGCCGACAAACTAGCACGTGATACGCTGTTTTCTGTCGGTTTGTAGTCGTTCCAGCGCACTTCAGTTTCGGTGTCGCTTTCGATCTTGTTGACTTTATTCGGAGATAATCCAAACTTTTCTTGTACGACGACGAGGACGACGTCGTATTTATTTGCATACAATGGTGTATGCCTGCACATGTTCGCGATCGAGAGAAGTCGAAAAGTTTGGTTAGGTTTTTTCATTTGATAGGTTGAATTACATTTTGTTATTTAAGAGGGGAAGCTATGTTTAAAAAGTTTTTATTTGTTTACAGGTTATCTCCGAAAACAAAAACGGGTAATGATGAAATAACCGTAGTTTAATATTTCAAATTTGTTTTTAGATGACGCACCAAACAAGCTTCATCTCACATAATCGGATCCGAAACTCAAACCAGGATTTCGGTTTTTGATATCTACAATCCGAAAACGAGTTTTGGCGCGAAAAAAGAAACATTCAAAATTTGATTTATCTTAGGTGAAATATCAAACAATTTCCTTTAAATATAAAAACCAGAAACCCGGATTTCAATTTTCGAAAACCGGAAATCGAGTTTTTGACAACCTGATTGTTTTCAGAAGAAAACAATCAGGTTGTCAAAAATCCTAAATTAAATTTTCATCGGTTCCCCAACTACCCTATCGTTGACGTCAGTACTACCTTAATCCATCTTAATTTTCTGGTTCAGATTTACCCGAGCTCGAAAACGGGTTTCCTATAAAAACCGAAAAATTTAACATTTAATTTATTTTGCATGAAATATCGAAGAATTATCTTATTATGAGAAAAAAAAAAACGAAACCCGGTTTACAGTTTTCAAAACCCGAAAACCGAGTTTTAAAAAAATCTGATTTTCATGAACCCTGTATTTAAAAATTTTACATAAAAAATTAGGACATCTTAAAATGATACAAATGTATATATATATATGAATAAATCACACCTGTCATAATAAATTCCCAGCTGCATATTATCAGCTATACTCGTACTTGGTCCAATGCATCCTGATAGAAGGCATTTCGAACATCTCCCACCGTGTGTGCCCACTTCTCAGTTTGAGTTTGAGTTTGCTCCAAACTCGAACCTCCAGTAAAATGTTTTACAGTTTTACAAATCGTACATCATTCTTATCTACAGCATCGCTCTTTCTCTACGCCGATATGCAGTTCGACGTAACGTATGACTTTGTCCGATGTGCGCGATACAAACAACTACAAAAGTTTGTCTATACTTTCCTACACTAGTAAAGCACGATAGCTCTAGCAAACTACGAAGTATTGGCACGAAATTGTACTATGCGAAACAGCGCCAACTTATTGCCATTCCTTTTTTCCTTCTTCCCTTTTTCCTTTATATTTTTATTTTGCTCTTTTCGCATATTCCGCATGTGGCGAGAGACGTAACCGGATTTTTCCGCCTGCCATTCGTCGAGACGTTAGAACGTTACGTACGAGTAGTTTTGCGCCGATTGGCAGCCGGTTGGCAAGAAGTTGTTGGTGCAGAACAAAAGTGCAAGAAAAAGGAGTGAAAAGAAGTTGCCCTGGGAGAGTTGTCAGCAGTCGAAATGTCTGATGGTACGCGCCCGTCTATTTGTCGGCAGTTGAATCAATTCCGCTCGATGGCTGAGGAGGTCTGATTGAACAAACAGGACGAACAAGCATCCCTACATCCCTGTCCCGTTGCTGACAAACAGACTTTAGCTGGGACTTTAGCAACTGGGTGGGTGGTTGCGAAAAAGTGGCAAAGTTTCGCGTTTTGCCCTAGCGGGTTTACCGAGCTGGGTTTATTTGTGTGCGGAGGTTTTTCGAGAGTGTTTTAAAGTTTTTACAATGCAAACAGGCGGCTTTTTAATACTTGTAGAGGCTGCGAATAATGCATTCACAATCGTTTATTCAACAAGCTGGGAATTGTTATTCACTTTATCAGAGGATAAATATTTTCTCAATCTTATTATCAAGCTAATACCATTGGAGAGAATAAAGATAAATGGCAAGTTCTGATACTTCCCCCACTACCGTATATTATGAGTATTAATGCAGCGAGGAGATGGCGCCACTTATAGAAATATTTTAAAATATTAATTGAAAAAAAATGAAGACAGCGTTTCCGCACACTGGAGCGAATGGATACAAGAGTTTTGAAGAAAGTGTGGGTCAATATTATATTTTTTGATTGTTGTTTAAATGTGATGAGCGTAATTATTTATAGGCATTGCAT
>WSZQ02064877.1:0-28004 GCA_019419845.2 Weissflogia rhopalogaster
TTTCTGCTGTAGAGGATGGCGGCAAAGTAAATGTATATGGGATATCGATGGAAATCTGAAGAAATGGTCGTTAGCATCATACTATCAAAAAGAGAATAAAATCACAAATTTCATGAAATACAACTAAACAGTGCATAATATAAAGAAATTTTTCGACCAACTGTTAATCTTTACATTAATAATATTTAAATCAGTTAAATTTAATTCTATAAAATGACGTCAATGCAACTTAGATAACCTCAAATAAACGACGCATAAACGTCTAAAATTTGTGACAAATCAGCTAAAAATATAACATTTCACTCATTTCTTGTGTTCAGTCTTCTCAAAATTGTACAAATTTCGCATAACGAACTCAAAATGAATTCACGAAACGCAGGAGATTACTGGCAGCCAAACCAAATGCCAAGTAATCAAGAATTCTACACAAACCCAGAAATGGAGTACTCAACTCTCCAGAATCAACAACTGGGTAAGTGACTGATCATAAAACATTCACATATTTAATTAAAGTTCCTACTTCCGTAGATTTTCAAAGTTTCTCCCAAAAACCATACATGGATCAATCATACCCAACGGCAAATTATCCAGAGATGTTCACACCGATGGCAGCTGATTTCAATCAAGAATTAGAAGAACCACCACTACTAGAAGAGTTGGAAATTTACCCTGACCGTATTTTGGAGAAGACATTGGCTGTTTTAAACCCATTTCGAACGCACAGCCTTGCTGATGACGCCGAGTTTCTTTGCAAACAGACAGACTTGGCAGGACCAATTTCATTCTGTTTGATTTTGGCGTGCTGCCTGTTTCTTTCCGGTAGCAAAGCACACTTTGGCTACATCTACGGCCTGTCAGTAACCTCCTGCTTGATGATGTATGCCCTGCTGACGTTGATGACGGCAGCGGCGGATTGTTTCACGCTTGCGAGCGTTGCCAGCATTCTTGGTTATTGTCTCCTACCGATCGTCGCCCTCTCGGTGGTGGGCATCTTCGTGTCATTGCACAGCGGCATCGGTATCCTGATGGCCATCTGTGCGGTGCTGTGGTCGAGTTTGTCGGCGAGCAGGTTGTTTGTGGCGATGTCGGGTGATTCCGAACAACGACCTTTGATCGCCTATCCGTGTGGACTAGTCTCTGGCGTTTTTGCCTTACTCATTATTTTTTAACTTCATATTCTCTTATTCATACTAACTAAAAACACGAGATTTATCATATTTGAAACAACTGAATAAATAAATAATACCTTAAAATAACTGTGCTTGGTTTAAACTTCTCAGATAAAATTAAATTGCAAAATTTTGAAAGAAATTTAAGTTTTGAGGTTATTAATGTTTCAGTTGAAGCTATCCAAGAAAGCTGTGGCATTTTGGGTTGCCTATAGTTATAAAACTTGAGCTTTTGACAGTTCAAGTAAGGCGTCGTCCACACTGGCGACTTCGGCTTATCTATGCGTACACTTGTCTAACGAATGTAGTTAAAAAGAGATAGTTACTGTTGCTAGTTTGCTCAAAGCCAGGGTAATTAAAGTGGTCGGGTTTCACAAACTTGTACAAGCGTTGTGGATATAACGACACTTCCTAACAAAAATTAGGGAAGATGAAATGGAGAAATACCAAAAACCGACATGAACATGTGCAGAAGTCATGAATCCATCAACGGTATGGACGAGGGCGCACCAAAGAAGACGCGTGGGTGCCACCGAGATGGGAAGCGGGCTCGCTGTATGAACACATCGGGCCTCGAAATTCGAAGCGAGGCGACGCCACCGGTGTGACAGTCCCCTAAAGCTTTGAGAGTTGGAATGTCTACTTCTACAAAAATTGAAAGATTCAATACAACTTCAGGGGCCCCTCATTTCCAAAAAGGTCCACTTAAAAATTAATTGTTATAAAACTAGAATTACGTACGAAATGGTTATAGTTATTTTCCAAAAACTACCGATGCTTCTGACATGACAGTTGGGTTGCCCACACCTACAAAAATGACAAATTGGCTGCCTGCATTTTTTTTTTTTGAAACCACCTCAATGCAACTTCCGAGTGGCCCCGGAAATGACAAAAATCTTCAAAAATTGTCACTTAAAAATAAACGTAAACTTACAAAGTATGCAAAGATGTAAAATGTATTGTTTCGTCTATCGTAAATACTCCTCTTCATCTTCTTCACTGTTTTGTTCACATATGTATAAATAGCATCCTTCCTCTTAAGTACATATTATTAAAATAGCTAAATTGCTAAACAACACTCTGTATGTACACACTTTGGTCCATGTCATAAAAGGCACTAAATTACTCGCAACTTGAATCAACGTAATACTATCAGTTACATTCATCTTCCGCCTTATCAACTAAAAGGCTTAATTAAAACTAAATTAAGCGCTCCTCGGGCGGGGGCTTCAGAACATGATCGAGCTCGACTCGTGGATTGCAGAACTCCTGCGCACTTGGGCTGTACGTGCCTCGCGTCGCTCGTTTACTACGTGCCACATTCAGCAAGACGATGGCAATCACAGCGATGACCATCAAGGCGACGACTATAACGGGTATTATCACATACAGTATGTCAAAGTTGCTTGAAGCTGCAGCTTGAACCTAAAATATTCCAAAAATTAAATGATCAGCAACGATGATAGTTGTATTAAATATTGAGTATTATATAACTATTACTTACATTATGATCACTACAATTCTTCCCACCCCATCCTGAAACGCACTCGCAAGTGTATATCGCCTCATAAGCGCACATACTTTTGCAGGAGCCTCCGTTGTCGCATGGATCCAGCATGCACGGATCGTCCAACTTGCATTGATGTCCACAACGACGGTTCATGCACTCGCAGCGATAGCTCCCCGGCGTATTCACACAGGTGCCCAAATCACCACAAATATCGCTCACCTGCGTGCACTCGTCCTCGTCGATTTCGCAATGGATGCCTTCGTAGCCAGTGTTGGTGCAATTGCACGTGTACTTGCCGATGCCATCGAGGCATAGGCCTCCGTTCTGGCACGGATCACTCAGGCACTCGTCGATGTCGACTTCGCAGTGTCTACCTTCGAAGCCGAGCTGGCACTGGCAGAATGGCACGCGCTGCGTGGTATTGCACACTCCATCGTGTTCGCAGCCGTGGGATTTGACCATGCAGTACGGCGTATCGCACAGGGTTCCGACCATTCCCTCAGCACACAGGCATGTGAAGTTATTGTGTGTCATTTCGTCTAAAAGAAAATTGTAAATTGGAAAAGTTGATCTTAACGACTTCCGACAAGAAAAAACAAAATTAATGACATCTTATTGTTTGGAGTCAATATCGAAAAAATTGTAATGGTAAAAGAATGTTTAAACTTCGATAATTATCGAAAATATCAATGAAAATGAAACATCGATTAGAGTTGCAAATTCTGATAATTATCGATAACTATCGAAAAACAGATTTAAACAACAACAAAAAAAACTTACTTTTGCCATTGCGACACGTAGATCCATCTTTACAAGGCTGGTTATCACATGTTATAAGTCGTAGAGCTTCACACTGTCTACCGACATAATCTTCGGGGCATTCACATCGAAACATGCCAAGTTGATCTATACAAGTACCACCATTATGACAAGGTCCACTTGCACACTCATCAATATCATTTTCACAACTAAAAAATAATGCAATCAATCAAAAACGAAAGACAAAAAATAGAAAAAAAACTTACAATTGTCCATCATATCCAAGTTGGCATTCACACTCGTATTTTCCAATTAAATCCACACATGTAGCATTGTTTTCACATCGGTTCTCTTCGCATTCATCAATATCGATGCTGCAATCATCTGCTGCGTAGCCGACAGGGCAATCGCACTTATACGTCGCATTCGGTTCGATGCACTTGCCACTATTATAGCAATCTTTTTCGTAGCATAAAACACAACCAATAGTCCTCAAAGCCTTGGGTGCTAATGCGAAATACTCCTCGGGCTTCGTCTTGTATAATTCATGCATACCAAAATACGGCAACAACAATCGTCCAATGCGAATCTCGCTCAAACATCCCTTAAACTGGTCGGTATCTCGACTCACATCAATCTTATACGAAGGCAGAGCATTATCCAAAAAGTCCACCGAGTTACTAACAATAACACCATCACCTGGCGTTGTAGTATCGGCCAGTGTAACATAACTGGTGCCATTATCTTCGTTCTTAATCACGGAGCGATAATCAAACGTCGAGTTGTCCGATCCAGCAATGAATATCATTCCCTTGGTGAAAATCTCGTTGAATGTGGGAAAATCAAAGTCGGTGCTGACAAAATCGGGCGTATCATCGAGAACATGCTCTCGAAAACCACCCTTTAATACTGATTCGTTATATTTAAAGAGAAGAGTCACCCACTGTCCATCAAAATGCCCTTTTCTAAACCGATAACGCTCTGGGTGTCCACCTGTTAAATTCCACTCGACAATAACTTCGTCATGATAGATAAAAATCGTCCAATACTTATTCATGTACTTGGCAAACATAACAGTACCCCAGGAACGCGTGCGATAAGTGACCTCAATCTGATCGGCGACGAAGTGCTTGTTATCCAACGACGATGTGGTCAGATTGTACATTAATGGTTTGGCATCGCCATTGAACGTCGCATTCGCGATACACTCATATCCTGAATCCAAATTCCTACAGGTTGAATCATCCGGACAACGTTCGAGCTCGCAAAATTCTAACTCTTTGCAGTCTTTGCCTTTAAATCCACGTGGACACTCACATCGATAGTCATTCCAGGTGTTCATACAAACACCATTGCGATGACAGGGTTGAATGCGACAAGAATCATCTGATAAAATACCTTCCAACACCGTTGTATTATCGAAAGTAACCGTGCCAAACGAAGTAGGAATCGATAACTTTTCCTCCTGCAGTGGATAAAACTCGACAACCATCACTTTTTGTCCGTCACTAATCTGTACATCTTGAATAATTCCTTTGAAATGTATCATACTCAACGGGGTCGTCACTGAAGCTGAAGCCGATGTAGCTTCGCCCATTCCAGAAGGCACATCATTTGTTTTAGTCTGTCGTACAGGTCGCAACTGTGGTTGTCCTCCCAAAAACAAAACTTGAGCATCCAATGTCCCAGTCGCCGAAATAGTTTTCCTAAAATACTCCGTGCCGTTGAGTTTCACCTGGACGAGTGTCACATTCCGAATAACTTGTATCAAATGATCATTGCCATTATTCAATTTGACTCCACCGACGGTATAACCTTCTAAAGTACCATTAAATTGTATCCTCACGAGTAATTCACCACCCTCCAACTGGGCAGCAATATAACTTTCATTTTGCAAGTTCGCCAAATTGCCTGAAGACGACCCGAGAGCTGATCCCAGATAAAATATCTGTCCTCGTTCTTGTCGTGTGCGTACAAACATAGAGATATCAACAATGGAACGCACCGCTCGACGGGCTGCATCAGTCGCCGTTACAGTCACCAAAGAATCCGTTATGTTTTCGTAACCAAATGTCGCAGCCGTATAGTTATACTGGCAATTGTATCCCAGATGAGGGCGTTCACAACTGCAGCTAAAATTGCTCCATAAATCAGTGCAATGCCCTCCGGAATAACAAGGATTAGGTTCACATTGTGGCTCACGGTGACAACCTGTGACTACATTCTGGAAACCCACCCAGGATGCATTCATATCACTTTCGGTCTCTGGCAACACCCATTCGCCATTTACAATAATATCTTCGACACACCCTACTAAAAATGGCTGAAGGTGTGTTAATTTTCGATGGTTATTTGGGTATCCCCCAAAGTAAGTCGTCGAAAAACTCGTTGTAGTTGACGAGCCATTATTGTCATTATAAGTTATGGGATAGATTGTTTGTTCGTCATTAGCTGAGAGTACAAGATGTGAGCTGTTAATTGCGACGAAAACACGCTGCCAATTTGAGTCATTTAAATTACTTCCTACAAACACACCATCCCATTTGTTCAACAACGACGAGTGTAAATTCAGTCTACCTTTCGCAAGCGTCAAAATGTAATAAGTCGAGCCTTTGCCTAGAGCAAGAAAACCATCTCCCAAAGTCGTCTTGAATCTAAATTGTATATCATGCCCTTCATCACGTGTAGTATTAACTACGATAAGCGAATTACCAGCTAGTGACATTGTAGTGAGTTTATCACAAGTATGACCATGAAAACCATGTGGGCAACTGCAATTAAACTTGTGCAATGTCTCATTGTCGACATAAGGCCTGCAAGTGCCATTATTTTGGCAGGGTTGCTCACGACATCCTGTAAGTTCCACCGAGCAGTTTTTCCCTCCATAGTTGACTTCACAGTTGCAAAAATAAGTCGCACGTTTATCTACGCAAGTGCCATGTATGCAAGGCTGATATTTCTCACATTCGTCGATGTCGATTTCGCACTGTGCGCCTTCATAACCCTCGTCGCATTCACAGAAGTACGAACCGATTCGATCAACGCAAGTGCCGAAAACGCAAGGGTTTGAATCACATTCGTTGACGTTGATTTCGCAGTTTTCGCCGATGACGCCAGGTACGCATAAACATACATACCCCGAAGCATTGTGGAATTCGAATTGTTGGCGATATAATGACGGTAAATTCGCATTGCTTTCCAAGCTGGTGTCGTACAATGTCGCATTGCTTCTCTCAAGACAAACGCCGTTGTTCAGACATGGCGATGATTCACATTCGTTGATATCAAACTCGCAGTTTTTCCCTGAATATCCATCGAAGCATTCACACATATAGTCTTTGACTTCGTCAATGCAAGGCGCGCCATTCTGGCACGGGTTTGACACACAATCATCGATATTCACCTCGCAATGTTGGCCTGTATATCCCGTATTCGCACAATCGCAGGTATACTCGTTCAGGCCATCGATACATACCGATTCGTGTAAACACGGCGACGATAGACAATCATCGATGTTTATCTCGCACTGAACTCCTGTTAAACCCGCTTGACAAAGGCACGTAAACTTGTTGATGCCATCTACACATGTTGATCCTTGCATACAAGGATTCGAAACACATTCATCGATGTCAATATTGCAATCTTTGCCCTGATATCCCGGCGGACAAACGCACTCATAATTATTGACTTTGTTTATGCATGTTGCATTATTCTTACATGGTTGGGAAAGACATTCGTCGAAATCCAAATTGCAGCGTTCGCCAGTATATCCGGGTTTGCAATAACATTGAAAACTACCTTCCTTGTTGACGCAAATACCATTATTACAAATTGGGATTCCAGGGAGTTCGCATTCATTGATGTCTTTATCGCAGTTGTAGCCTTGATACCCCGAAGCGCAGGTACAGGTGTAGTTAAAACCGTTGTGGTTGTTTCCACCCAAAATTGAGTGGCACTCACCTTCGTTCTGACACGGTGAGCTTGCACACGGATCGTTTGAGAGGTCCACTTGGCATGCTTCGCCAGTGAAGCCGGTAGGGCACTGACATTCATGCGAGTCGATTAAATCGATGCAAATTTTGCCAGCTGGGCAAGACACGCCCAGACAATCATCGATATTTACCTCGCAGTTGTTTCCCTCGAAACCGGGAAGACAAACGCAGGTGTAATCCCTTCCGTTGGGGTCCTGACGGCAGGTTGCATTATTCTGGCATGGATGAAAGTCGCAGGAGGTTGCTTCTGTTTCTGGGAGTTGCTTCTGACATTTTTCACCTACAAAATTAGATATTCTTCATTAGACTGAAGTTGTTACGTAACAAAGAAACATAGACATTTTAAGAACGATAAAAAATAAACAAAAAAGTTCTTAACATAGAAAAACTTGTGAAAAGGTGACTGAAAAACATACCATTGCTTGTCACGTGGCAATTCAGGCCATACCAACCTGATTTACATTGACAATAATATCCAGCAAACTAAACATTTAACATACATGCTTTCGATTATAAGACAAATATGATACTTAATGACGGTTACAACATAATAACTTGTCTCTTTCATTAAATAACATAATTATCTCTTTTAAAAAAGAAAAGACAAAATGAATAACATCTACTCGTACATCTGAAAAACTCACAAAATCTTTGCAGGAAATCGCATTTAAGCAAGGTTTCTGCGCGCAATTAACTCTCTTACATCCTGTGTAAGCAGACACACAAAAAAATACTTGTTGAGTGTTACACTCTTAAAATATGCAACCTTGTTGCATAGCTGTGAAAACTATTCATAGAAAAGTCTTTTTTACCTGCATAGCCGGGAGGGCAATGATTGTAGCAATTGGGATAGGTGCCACTGAAGTGTGGCTTGCAAGTACAGGTCGCCACGCCGGAAATCTCCGTGCAGTCCGCCAGCGGCCCGCAGAGATTAGCATCGCAGGAGGGTTGCTGCTGCCCACCGGCGCGTAACTCCATCTCGCAGTGGTAGCCACCGTAGCCTATCGGGCAGTGGCATTCGTACCGCCCATTCTTTTCTTCGCACTTGCCGTGATTGTAGCAGGGTTGTATTTTACAATCATTTACTTTCTATTAAATTGAAAGATTTGTTTTTTAAAACGCCAGAAAATGCAATTAAAAAATGAAGATAGACAGAAGGAGAAGAGAAAAATGAAGAAAAATACCTACAATTTCACAATTTAATCCATCAAAACCCATCAAGCATTGGCACATATAACTCCCATAAGTGTCAAAACAAATTCCTCGATTTAAGCAAGGTTTGCTGAAACACTCATCGATATTATCCTCGCAGGTAACCCCAACATAACCAGTATGAGCACAGTCGCAGGTGAAATTATTGGGGCCGTCAATACACAAGCCACCATTACGACAAGGGCTCGAATCGCACTCGTTTACGTTCACTTCACACTTAGCGCCCAAGAAGCCACTAGGACAGGTGCATTCCACGACTTCGTTGCTCACCTGACATACGCCGCCATTCTGGCACGGATTCACCAAACACATCGGATGTATCTTCACCTCAGTCTCGCACATCTTCCCCGTGAATCCCGACGGACAGTTGCATTTAAAATGCCCGGAAATATCATCAATACACACAGCGCCGTTCTTACACACTGGTGGCAACGCATCGCAAGGATTTCCCAAATCAATCTCACAATTCTTCCCGGTATACCTCGGCGAACACTCGCAGGAGTATGTGTTTACCTCGTTCTTACACACGCCGTGCGTAAGACACGGATCCGTTTGACAAAAATCAAACGCTCGAGGCATCTTCACATCTTGACGGACTTGACACGAATCTCGAGGGATTGGACATTTGGTAAAAGCGACGTTGTGTGGCTGAATTGTAGATTTGTTGAAGTTTACCGAAGGGCCTTCAAGAATACAACCGTTGTAATGTTTGCCAACGATAAGGACGGCGCCGTCATTGTAAAGGTCCCCGCTGAGTAGATCGCTCTGGTAAGTGGCATTAGCGAGGAGTTCTCCATCAGAATCGATGCGAAGGGTGAGATTGCCGAAACCGTAGTGGAGCATTACGTTGTGCCACTGATTGTTGAGATAGTTTCCTGGGAGTGCGGCTTTATACTGCCTACCAGTTGTTTTCGCATAATAGTTTAGGCCATCCATGTTTACAGATATCTGGAAGATATTATCGTTTAGTTGTTGTGAGAGTAATTCGCCTCCGGCACATGTCCGAAAGGAAATTCCGGTGAGGCGTTTCAAGGAAATCGTTGTTTCCAGTCTGATGTAGGAAGATCCATTGAAGTAGGCTTCGGGTTGATCGGACGGGCCAGTATATTGTGTTGATGTGGTTTGTAGACAACTTGCTATTATTAATAATGCTGAAACTAAAAAATTAAATATGTCAATTAAAATTAGTCACGACTGATTGATATTTTGTTACCAAAAAGTATCGAAACTTTTGATACCAAAAATTAGATAGTTTTCCGAAACTTTTGATAATTATAGATACTTTCGATGCCAGAAATTATTTTTAATTATAATAATTTAAATGTGATGTATGTGTGTATGTTGTGTGTGATGTATGTGTGTATGTTGTGTGTGATGTATGTGTGTATGTTGTGTGTGCGTGCTTATGTATGTTGTGTATGAATTCATTTATTATTATTAATTCACACTGTTTATCCACTTCGGGAACACGAATTCCGTCTGCCTGCGTTATAGACCAACGTTCTACCCACTAGGCTTTTTGATACAAAAAAAAAGTATCGGTACTTTTCGGAGTGTCAGGTAATGTCGGAGTGTTAGGTTCGATATAAAAAGCTATCGATACTTTTCGATGTCAAAAATTATCGATAATTTCGTTAATAAGTTGTTTTTATTTTACCACACAAATTTATGAAAAAAACTTAACTTCTTGATTTATCGATTATTCTAGAAGTCAATGTTAGGCGTTGTTTTAAAGAAAAACATTGATTGTCATGGCAACGAATATATTTTGTGAATTTATTGAATGTTTACAAATTTGAAAATACATTTTAACGCATTTTCTCAAAAAAATGGACGTATTTTTAAACACCCTTGTACATTGTTGTTGAATAATTGTCCATTTCTAATTACAAAAATTCGGAAAAAACTGAAAAAATCAATAAAACTATGAATCGAAATCTGTTAATATCGAACATATTATGGTTCGATCGATATCACGTGCATCTCACAAACATTTACTTTGTTCATAACTTTTGTTTAATTTTCCGAGCTAACTGTAATCATCAAAAAAACGGTAATTATAAAAAATGGAATAATTTTGCAATATGTCTATTGTTTGTGGGATGCAGATTTGCATTATTAAGTTATGTTTGTCTCATTCTCTCAGATGTAAACAATATGAGTAAGGGAGACAAACAAAACTCCCACAGCGCGACGTCGACGTGAACTTGTACCGGGAAGCTGAAGCTCAGTCAAGTTGCAAGAAAAGGTGACTCAACCTTCTTGCGGCGAAGCAGACAGAGCAAAACCCGAGTGCTTTAGAGTTAGGCCTCTAAAGCACTCGCTGACTTAAAATACATTCGTAGTAGTAAAGGAAAGAAACAACTTACCAATGCCTGCAATGAAGAAACAACCAGCGTCGAATCGTCGACATAAATACGCTGTGCGCATTTTGCTTTTGTGCGCCGTTCAATTACTGAAGCAAGCGCAAAAACGTTTTTGCAAAAATGCAAATATTTCACTGTGTCTTGCCCAGCCACGCACTAATAACTATCACATGATTTTTCCACAATCGACGTTCGAGTGTCCGAATTAACACAATAAAAGCAGACACACACAGTAAGCTGGTGTGCGCCACAAACGGTGAATTGTTCAGCCACTTTCGCGAGAAACTAAATACTCAGACGGTGTCTATGCAATGCTATTGAAATTATCGGCGACGTTTCGCCCCCTAACACGGCGCACAGCACACAACGCACGGTTTGTTGATGTTAATGCCCGAAGCGTTACAACTTCGCTTGCTTTGCTACCGTCGCACTTGTAACTTAGGTCAACGCCAAACTACAACTACCTGTTTGTGGGCACACACGGCAACCACGGCAACGACAGGTAGTTGGGCTACAATGGCGGGTGTTTCCCACTACGAAATACTTTACTATCAAATGGAAGTTACATTCGGACAAACCTGTCGTTGATTTACACTTGTAGTCTACACTTACACTTCGCTTTACAATTATGGTCAATGAAAATTAGGAAACTTCGCAGAAAAATCACAAATTGTAACGGTCGCTGAGTAATTTACGACCGATTGTCAATTATTTAACATTATCAGTGCTGCCAACTAGTTTTCAGTTTCCGATATAGTTATTAATTCATCCATAGATGACGCTTGCGTGGCGTATTAATTCATCAGTCAACTTCGGAATCCCACGGAAGTGACCACAGATTTTGACGGAAACGTCAAAATTACTTCACGGATTTACCCGATCAACGTTTTCGTATACGTTCGTTAAACATCACATCCGGGTCCTTATTTATACAAGTAGCTGCGAAATAAAATTTGACAACTGTCATATTCTGCCCTTGATGCAATTGTCAGTATATTGTGATTGAAGCACCGTGATTTCATGGTGATTTCTATTTATCCCGAAATAAAACTATGTGTAATTAGTGCACAATGTTTTCGGGAGATTCCGCGGACTCGCAGGGCTATACGCAATGGCCCTTAAACGCGTCCGCCTATCAAAGTGTGCAAAGCGAGCAGGTCGATTGGGCGGCACTCGCTCACCAATGGATCAAGATGAAAGATGCTGGCCCACCGCCACAAATGAACGTGGTCCCGCCGCCTCCGCCGATCATCAACGCCCAGCCGCCACCGCCTCCCATGCTGACGATGTCCATACCGCCGCCTCCGACGATCATAGGAGCAGCCAAAGGCGAGGCACCGATGGAAATGGACGATTCTGATTCGAATGATAACACTCAGCAGCACTGGGGTACAAGTTGGAGTGCAAGCGCTCCTGCAGTTTCAGCAACAGCGACAGCTCCTGCATCGCCTGCATGGCCACCAGCTGTTGTTACTCCAATACCTTTGAATAAACCACCCCTGCTTCCAACACCTACGCATTCATACACTACTTATAACAATACTAATGAGGATAGTTTTAGGTAATGTTCTCTTTTAAGTTATTATTTTTCTACGATTAAGTTGCAATTAAATGATTGTTGTAATTGGTATTCTTAGCCCGAAACAACATTGGCACACAACAGGCAACGGTAACTCTTCGAGCAATGCTAGAAATGCAAGCAGTCAGCAACGAATGCTTAAACCACATAATAAACGATTTAGCAAAGTGAACGTCCCTCTAAAAACGCCACATCCGCCGAGTATTGGCCCACAGCATGACAGTACAAACTCACCGACGCCGACAATTGATGCTAATAAGAGGAAACAACTTCCAGCGTGGATTCGCGAAGGTTTGGAGAAGATGGAGAGGGATAAACTGCGCGAAATAGACAAATTTCGCAAGGAGAGAGTCAACGACGAGGATGACGATGATGTGAGGCGAAAACTATTGCGTGAAGATGCACTTGCAATATTAAAATCGTCACGGAATAACAAATTGGTAAGTGTAGTAGCCAAACTTTCCAATAAGAATCGTTTCTTTCATTCGATGTCTATGTTCAAAAACTAGTTAAATTACTTAAAATAATTATAGAATGATGAAAGTAGTGATAACGACGATGATAATGATGATAACACACCACCACCTGCACCAATAATTCCACGTGTTTCTTCTCCATCTTCTCCAATAGTCTCTCATGAAGAAATGGTAAATATAAATCTTTAAATTTATTATTTATAATTTATTATGTAAAATTAATGTTTAAAATGTTTGCAGGTGTTGAAAGTGCGTCGAACGATGACTGAAATTCTGCTAAAGGTAACAAATCGTGAAATTGCCCAAATCTGTAAAGAGGAACAGCAGAGGCATGCGAGAAAATTGAAAGGTTTGTACTTACACGAAACAACATCCACTCATAAACCCATACTCACACGTAAACATTTTTACACTTGCCCATTCACACACAACCAACAAACACAAGAAAATACCCTCTTAATATTCTTGTCGATTTTGTAAGCAAGAAAACCAAATGAGACTTGTTGAGGGATGTTATTGTGGATGTTATAGTTAACTATGACATGTCAACGAAGGCGCGCGCAAGTGTGTGTAAACCGGATGCTAGGCAGGCAAATTGTGCAAACTAAAATGTGATTTAAACCCCTTCAGCTTATGATCAGCGCATTGCGGCACCCAGCGCAGGTGCGAACCTAAGTGCCAGGCTCGGTAAGTCGGACAATTTTCAATTTTCGAACACTTTTTATAGCAATTATTCGTGTTTAAACTTTATGCAACTATGAATATTGTTCGGAGTTAGTTTGGAATGTTTTCTTGTAAAATTGCTCATTGTGGGAATATGTCTAGGTCTGGGTGCATATGAATCGGGAGAAAGCAGCGACGAGAGTGAAATAGACGAGGAGAAAAATGAGATTGATTCGGACAATGATTTGAGGGTATGTTTTTTGATAAGTAGGAATATTAAAAAAGCGCTATTTTTGGATTTTTTGATGTTACTAGTAAAAAGCATTTAAAATAATAATAGTGCAACTTATTTGCTTTAGGAGACAATTAAAAGGCGGAAGGAAGCTTTTGAGAAGGTCGAGAAGGAGATTGAAGAACGCTTGGCAGAATTCGAGACTGAGAAAATTGCACCTGACGCTACTGATTCCAAAAGTGGACCGGCATGTTCGAGTTCAGACAGTGAAGATTCATCCTCGAAAAATTCGTCAACATTGACAAAGTCCCAAGGTGAGTTAATACATTTATATGTAAATATAATTTGGCAATTGAATGTTCATAGTTGAGACCAAGTATTGTAACCCCCGGGAATCCATCAATAATTGTATTAAGGAAACCAGATGTAACCGGTTCGATCACGGTTTCTTCTTTCTCCGTTAAATTTCAATTTATTAATTTCTTTAAAAATTCATAACTTGTGCTAAATGATTACCTGCTTTTCTGTGATATGTCAATGCTTGGTCTAGAGACGTTCAAATGTGGAGCGTATAGTAGAATTTGTGTGATAAAGCTAGGAAATAATTTGCAATACTTACTCTCAAATATGTGAAAAAATTTACCTAAAGTCTCTGGCATTTCAATTCTAAAAAGTATCGATACATTCGATATCAAAAAGGACCGATTTATACGATTTCAAAGCGTATCGATACTTTCTGAATGGAAAAAAAGTAATACATTTTTACGTGATTGTGATGTTTAGATCGCCGCTCCAACACGCCTCGAATGCCGCGAGAGAAGACTCGTAAAGTGAGTCGTTCCTCTACGTCACCGCCCTCATCCTCATCGCCCGAGGAACGTCGCCGGCGACGTAGACGTTCGCGCTCACGCACTCGCTCATCTTCCAGCCGACGATCATCGACGCGTCGCCGTCGCGGACAGCAGCACTCGCGGTCGAGGAGTCGCAGCCACGATAGGCGTGCGACGGCGCGCTCTCGGCATCGTCATCGCCGCCGCACTCGCAGCAGGACGCGGTCGCGCTCACGCTCGTCGTACGATGGCGGTAGGGGTAAGAGGCACCACAAACGTTGAACTGCTTTGCGCGGTGCGCAGCACACAATTTGCGGTGCACACAATGACATGCGCCCCGCCATTCCCAGGTTGTATACATTTCTATGCATTCATTCTAAACCAAACCAACTACCTTGGCCGTCTGGCACAGGCATTGATTAACACTTTTCTCTTAGGTCGCACAGCCACGCACCGGCAAGACACCGTAAAAAAACTTGAACACACCGATGTGGGTGCGTTGTTTCTTTTTGCATGACTCTCGTCTCGTCTGTAAACAATTTCTCTCGCTACTACTTAGTAAATACGTTTATGAAAACTTGTATTAATTTAATAACAACTTTAAAATCATCAAATAATTGGAAGACTTTTTTACTTAATTTTTTACCACTTTGTCGCCGGCACGTGGCATTTTTTATAATAATTTGGAAGAATGAACATTAGGAGAAGAGAAGAAAGTGGCCGCTACGTAGATTTAGAAAGGTGTAGTACAAATTCAGCTTAAATAGCAGCCAATATTTCGCCATCGTCGTCGCCAATTTGCTAAGGCCACGCGCATCATCGATACGACTCGTATACACTGATTTGACGCAGCATTCGGTCATTACCTGGAATGCACCGCGTCTTGCAGTGGTTTTCAACGTCGACTCAATGCCTCGCATCAGATCGTTCGTCTTTAATATCAGAAGTAATTCTGGATTCACACGGCTGAGAATCTCCGTTATATTTGGTAAAAGTTTGGGGAATTCGTTTTGAAGTTGGTCTTTTTCAATTTTTGTTCGTTTGGATCTGTAAACAAATTTTTACAAGTATGATAAACACAATATTCTCCCAAATTACAGATTTTTAAATATAGAAAATGCAATTCAAATTTTATGCGCGTGTCCGCATTTCCTCAATTTACAGGACAGCGTCATTTACCAACAAAATTCGAAAGTTGGAGAATAGTCAAGTTTAGAGGTTCAAAACTTGACTAAATAAAATGATCTAGCAAAGTCACTCAAATTTAAAACCTAATGCTGTCGTCTATTGGTAGTCTCCGAAACTACAAAATAGCGATATCTATTAACCAAGTCTAAACCCTAAAATAAATATAATTTAGCCAAGATTCAAACCCTTAGACAAATTAACGTATTGATTTGTAATCTGGCTAAATTTAGCCATAAAGTATCTCAAAATGATAAAAACTCACTTTTCCAAGCCTGACATAATAGAATCCCACGTACGTCCGGTAATCATACACGCAAAAATCGGATAAATATTACCCTCAATGCCCAAATTTCCACAATATGTCCGCATCTTATTCCGGTCTCGGTCTAGAATGCTCAGCCACAGATTAGCATAATCCACCATCGTCTTTCTACTTAGATTAGCATAAATTCCATGGTCCAATAGGATGATTTCCAAAGTACCTTTGTTATTCTTGACCAGAATGTTGCCAGGATGTGGATCACTGTGGACAAACCCATGGATGAAAATCATCTTCGAATAGAGTTGTCCAAGTTTGGAGCTAATTTCATAGCGATCTATTTTGGCGTTTTTAATGTACTGTAGATCGTTCACCTGCCCACCTTCCACAAATTCCATTACCAACACTCGTTTTGTTGATAAATCTGAGCTGAAACAATGAAAACAACCATTAATTCTATGTCCTCATCTGTTATTGAGTGTATTAATGTGTGTCTTAAATGTATTAACGTATTTTTAAATGAATTAATGTGTTTTAAAACGTATTAATGTTTTTAGAAAACTTACTAAACTTTAGGTACTTTCAACCATGTGTAGTCCTTAAACAATTCTTTAACTTTAATTGCGTTTTGTGCTTCAATCTCAAAATCTAATTCAATCGGTACGTTCTTTTTCGTCTCGTCAACAACCCATTGAAAACGAAACTCGGGGAACGCCCAAGAAACAAGCTGCACCAAATATTCCATTGTTTTCAGGTCGGTTTTGCAGTTTTTACGTATAAAAGGATGTTGCACTTTGACGGCAACAGTCTCCTGAGTCTCTCGAAGCACAGCTCGATGTACTTGTGCCAAACTTGCTGTTCCTAATGGTTTTTCTTCGAACGAACTAAACAAGTCATTCATATCTTTACCTAGATCTTGTCGTAAGACTCGGGAGACATCTTCTAGGGTATTCTCCGGTGCATGACTATGCAAAACCTTCATTGTCTCAACATATTCTTTGGGTAGTAAATAATCCAAGGCGGCCACATATTGCCCAACTTTGATATAAATACCTTTGTTTTTACAACATAAATCGAGAAGATTTTCGGCACCTCGTTGATGGCAAAAGGATTTTAAACGCAAATAGTCGTCAGACTCATGATCAAGGCCAGTACCGTACAAATTAGTACGGTAAATGAGCGATATTTTCGCAACGGAAAACGCAGCTCGAGAGAGACGTACCAATCCAATTGAATTTACGCTTTGATGGTCTGTTTGTAAGGCCCATGTGTATGTACCCAAGCCGGTTGCAGCCAGGCTGAGTTTAAATAATTTTTGGTTCATTTGGTACTTGTTTTCAAATTACAACATTAGAACACTAAAACTGCAATAAATTAAGTAAAGAGTAAAATAAAGAAAAGCGATGAAGAAGTAGGTATATTGACTTCACCGACTTTCTCTACGTGTTTTACTTACAAATGAAGTTTCGATTTACCAGGGAAGCATTCCAATGAATCGACTACTCATATCCAACGATAGCAACGTTTTTACTCATTACGAGTGAAGTGATGCGACGTCAACACCAAAAAGTGTGGTTACGTTTCATTTATGTTGTAATTGGTCTAATCGTTGTAATATTTCCAAAGTTCAAAAGGTAAACCTTGGTTTATCACCTTGCATCATAAGACAGTAAACAAACGCAGATAATTACAACGTGAAATACCCTTTCTGTATGTTTTTTTTTCATTAGTGTAAAAATTATTTAAATGTCAATTGGTTTCTAATGGAACAAGTAAATAAATATTGATTAAGTTCGAACATTTAAACACAGATGGCAATTCTAAGATTGCAAATTTTTCGAAAAACACTATTAGGAAAATTGCATTTTCGCATTAAACTAACAATGTTAAGAAATTATCAAAGTTAAGAAATTATTATTGTATCTACTGCAAATATTCCCATATCTGTCGGACTAATAATAAGGGCAACATGACCTTTCAATTTCAATAAATTGTTTATAAATTTCTATATCTGTTAAATTAATAGTAAATACGCTACAGCCCTCCAAATTCTGCGAACTTCCAGAAATTTTAAAAACACGCTCATGAAAATTACCCACATCAGCTAAACTAACAATGATATTAAACGGCTTATAATTTGTTTTCATATAAAACGTGTTTCTTCATTTAATGCAAATATCTTCATACCTATTAGACTAAAAATAAGAGCGCTAGGGCCTTCCAAAGTTAATAAACTTTTGAAAAATCCTAAAAACACGTTTTGTACAATTGTATGTTCAGACTGAAGTGAACATGATAATAAATTGTCTATAACTTTATATAATAGAAGAAGAGATTCTACATCTAATGTAACAATCCCCAGGCGCTACTGTCCTTCAAAAATGACGAATTGTAACATTTTATAAAATTGTCCTTACGTCATTTTCCGAATAATTTAAATAATTATTCATAACGAAAAGTACGGAAAATTACGCATTAAAAAAAATGTATACGTCAACCAACTTATTACCGAACCAATTTTTGCATAATTATGTTTTCTAGGCCAACCATAATTACTTAAGCTGATAAAATGTATCAATGTATTTATTTCACTCATTGTGAACACGTTATCCATATTAGTTTCAAGGTTTTCCTTTGTAACACACTGAAATATCAAATAACCAACCCATTATACAACATTTAACCACTTTGACTTAAATAAACCGCCCTTAAACTGTAACTGACTAAATGTACACAATTTGCATAAACCAACCGCAACCAATCGCTTAAATAGAATTTCCCTAATCACACATTTCCCTAGGAATATGTATTATTTCCCAACCCTCTGCTCACATTTCGTATAACGTTTGAGAATAGCAACAAACTGCCTTGCGTCAAACGTTTGCATGTGACCACCGTGAAGGAATTCGGTTAGTCGCACTTGCCATGGGGGATAACCACAAAGATTGAGGTATTCCCCGAAATATATCGCCAGCTGAGGATCGGGAAACTCATAGCTGCTTTGTTGGTGTTTACTAATAATCGGCACCGAAATTTCCTGCTCAGATCGCGCCAGATGTTTACATGTCTCCACCAGGGCTTGTCGACCTTGGGTATGTATCTTCACATGGATTTTCGGGTCTTGAAAGCCATTTTTTTGAGGGTTATTCGTTTGATACCAGATGAGAGATTGCCGGGCGTCGAGTTTTGATTGAATTCTTTGTATTAACTCCTCTTCTTTTTTCTCTAACAAACCTAGTTAATCAAACGTAATTAATATGCAATAAAAACCTGTTTGAGAGCGACTTGTGCCACTTACCAAGTGGATCATAAAACGACAAATATGTTATATTGCTTGCCAAAGTCCATAATGTTAGGTTAACTAACACGTCCAATTTATAATACGTTGGTGTAGAGGGTAATAAAACAGTTATATGTTTGGGTAGCTGATTTCGGAGTGGTGTTAGCTCTGAAGACACAAATTTCGTGTTGTTGTACGGATTTAGATACGAAAGCACACCGCGAATAAGCCTGTGATATGCATTACGAGTTTGTGTAATTAGCGCAACGAGCGTATGTGCTAACAGCCATAAGGCGTAATACAAGTATCCACTGCTCATTGTTTGTGCGTTTATTTATTTCATAAGTAGTTAATAACGAATTTATTAGTGTTTTCACATGCCCATTGCTGCTTGCAGTCAAACAGACACCAACGCACTACGCACGAGGACTCGGTGTGTTGTTTATAACCTGTTCAGGATATTTCTCCCACTTGTTATATCACGTTGCGAAAATGATTCAACAACGATAGATTTCACAAATGTATAACCTTTTTCTCGGCTGTTTACTACAGTCGGACAATCTAACCACATTACACAAAGTTACTAAACAACTGTTTCGTCGCTTGAAGTGTCCTCTGTTGATCTTTTAACAAACTCGTGGCATTTATGCAACACAATGTACCTCACCTTTTTTATTCTTAACCCAATTCTTATATCTGTTAAACAAATAGTAACTGCAGCCCTTCAAATTCCGCGAATTTCTACAAATTTTAAAAACAGCTTTTGAAAATTGTCTAATCAGCTAAACTAACAATGATATTACATTGTTTATATCATGTTTTAATAGAAATCGAGTTTCTGCGTTTAATACAATTATTCCAATATCCGTTAGACCAAGAATAAAAGCACTAAGGCCTACCGTAGACATCGACTTTCAAAAGATCTTTTGGAAGATTGTATTAATTGTACTAAACATGATAACAAATTATTTAACATTTGAGAAAGGGTAACCAGTCTGCCTTTCAAAAGGATGCTACTTCAAAGATGACGAATTTTTACATTTCATAACTTTGTCCTTACGTTATTTTCCGATACAATGTAAATAATGATTCATAATTAATGGTTCGGAACTTATTATCGAATTAATTTTTGCATAATTATTTTTTAGGCCAACTATAATTACTCCCAAAATACCCTGGGCCAAACGGTCCTAAAGGCGAGAGACAATGCCCTCTATCAGCGTTTTAACTAGCTTAAAGTATATGCAACTAAATATACCCCAATATACTTGACCAACAAATCAGCACGAAATTCAAATAAAATAACTCAAATTGAAAATTTCAACAAAACCAAGGAAACAAAAAAACACTATTTTATGTCAGTAAGTGGGTGTAATGGGTACCTTTTTATTCCGCTTTTCCTCCTATTTTTGATCCAAATGCTTTGATTTTTTCGAATGCAACCTTTGGCTTACTCTCCGAACAGAGATTATGGACTTCTTTGAATACCTCTCGCTGCTTCCCTCGAAATTAAAGGGCGTGAAATGGCCAAAATTCCAATTTCCACAATTGCCAACAACTGTCGGCGGCTTTCAATATGAATGCGTCGAGAACATAACCTCGCGACGGCTGCAAACGTGGAATCAGAACGCGATGGTGACAAAACAATTATTTAAATACTCGCTGGTGAGCGGGTTAAGTGTAGCTAGTTACCTCATAGGTAGTTTTGTGGAAAGGCAGAGGACAGATTCACATTGTAGCAATGTTATTACTTACCCGAAGAAATTGCCACCAATGCCTGCATTGCCAATTTTTGGGACTGTATCGGCTGCGACGCCCATTTCCCCAACTTTGGTGCAACAAAGCGAACAATCCAAGTGTCTTCCGCATATTACACACCTAGGATTCCCGAGTTTCGATCAAATACGGGAGTTTGACAACTATATTTTGAGTTATGACCGGCGAAATCGAGTCCCACACTGGGTGTTTGAACATATTACGCCTGAAAGTATAAAGAAGGATGAGTCAGTTGATCGGGCACTGTCAGAATTCAAAGCTGATGAAAAAGTTCATCCTTATTTTAGGTAAGTACTTTTTCACCTCAACTTAAAAAAGCTTAACCATATCTTAACCATTTTTAGTTTAGGTTAAGGATTTCTGAAAAAGAACTTAACCTAAAACTTGTATCGTTTTAGCTCAAGTTATCTTCTATTCTTATCAATTTCTCTATTCCAGAGCTGAGAATTCAGATTATAAAAAATCCGGCTACGACCGTGGTCATATGGCAGCGGCAGGCAATTATAAATCAAACCAAAAGCACGTTAACGAAACATTTTACCTCAGCAATATGGCGCCTCAAGTCGGTGTTGGCTTTAACCGTGACTCGTGGAATCGTTTAGAGCGTCATGTTCGCAAACTCGTCAAGCATTATCCACATGTATATGTCTGTACAGGTCCCTTGTATCTGCCTCGAAAAGATGCAGATGGAAAAAATTATGTAAAGTACGAAGTGATTGGTGCCAAAAACGTAGCGGTTCCTACGCATTTCTTCAAAATTCTCGTCGGCGAAACGCCGGTAGGAATGCTGGAGATGGAGGCGTATGTGATGCCAAACGCCGTCATTGATAATGAGATACCTTTGAAGAGTTTTCAAGTGCCACCGGAGAGTATAGAACGAGCGGCTGGTCTGCTCTTCTTTGATCGGATATCGAAAACAAGAATTAAAAAAATTAATGGTAAACAAAGCTAAATTCTGCCTGCGTCTAGGGCTATTGTGTACATAATGTGAAAAAATAAAGAAGTCGCATAATCACCTTTTAGTTTTTTTTTTGTAGAACATACTTTTAATTTTAAGTTTGCTGATTTTCGTCGTTAAAATTAGAGGTAAACACATTTTATGTCTAGTGTAATTTAGTGGTTGGTTCTTTTTCCAGAAGTACCAACTGAAATTTACGGAGTTGTCAACAAATATCTGCGATAAATACCGAATAACGACGATTGATTTCACGAAGATTGTTGGGGTTTGCCGAAGTTTGAATTCAAATCGACTAATTTAGGATTCACGTGTTGCGCGAAATTTATAAAGACTTAAAAAAAATAGAGAATTACTACACTAATAATAAAATTTCATACTAAACAATTGCTATAAATAAGCTAATAAGAAGTAAATGAATGGAAATCGTGTAGAGATCACATTTTCGTATATATTTGCTGTTGTCTTCCATGTTTTCATGTCATGTTACAATTCCTCTCAATTGAGCACACTTCTGATGCACAGAGAGAGGTTTCCCGGTATAAGGGTATAGGACATATAATGGAAAAGAATTAAAATATAATTTTCCTTGTACAAATGGCCTCGTTCAAAGAACACAATGTAATATTCTTCATCAAGTAATATTATACGGAGTTGCTATTTGTATGTAGTGCACAGGTACGGTAATAATTAGTTTTTACATCTACATATAACAAGGCGGCGTTTAAGGACTACTAATAGCACGACTTGTTTACTTAAGCCATCAAAAACAATCAGCGCTCACGGTCATTACGGTTTTATGTGAGGTGATCGATCGTGAACGCAGTTTGATGCACATTTCTAAAACTTTTTCAAAGTTTTTCCTTTACATTTCCGTTCTTTCTATGGAATATTTTAATGAATATTGACAAATTTACATTAAAATACTCCATAATCGTGTAAAGTAATTTAAAACATTAATGGTAACTTAATAAAATACAATTTATCTTCGGTTAAATAGTGTTTAACGACACGATTGGACGCCATTCCTCTGGTAACAATCACATGAGGAACAAATCAATCAATCAGCCGCGACGTCTTTATAAAATCAATTCACAATATATTCACATTTAATGATAACAAATATATTTTTTTGTAATCTTTCTTTTGATATTTAGAAATAGCTCCGCAACAGTTATAAATCTTTTTTTACATTTTTGTTTGTAAATGGGTTCGTTCTTTCGATTTTTCTCTCATCAAATTCATTTTCACCCACTTTGTTGCACACTAAATACTGGCACTTGTACAAAACCACACGAATGCAGCACGCACGCAGGGTTGTCATAAATTAATGTGCAGTCTCTAATATAAAATCATTTTGTAGTAAAACGTAAGTACTAGAAACAAAACTGCTTGAATAAATTAGTGTTTTTCTTTTACAAAACGGACTCGATTTGTTTAATCTCATGCTCGCCAGGGCTCTGGGCGATAATCATGGGGATATTCTTCCCGATTGTGATGGGGCCGTCCTCTTCTTCTTCGTCCTCGTCGATCGGCGTGAGGGCGTCGTCGGCACCCGCCGGTAATGTTGGGTCAGGTGCGAAGCGTTTCGCACACGGCGCTAGGAAGCTGGTCACTGCTGAGATGGCAAAGAGGCCACCTGCGACGAAGAATGGGATGGAATACGAATCTGTCGCGTCGTACAGCGCGCCGGCGAGTGGTGATCCGACAATGGCGGCGGCGCCACGGAAGAGGATCAGCAAGCCGAAGGCGTTTGTCAGCTTATCCAGACCGAGTAAATCGACCAGGATGATGGATGTCAGCGAAATGTAACCAGCTAAAAATGTAAGGTATAGTATTTATAAGAAGAACAACTATTAAAGTTTCGCCTCTTGGCATCATCGAATGCATGATGCTGCAAGGTGAAAAACCTTATAGAAGTAAATAAACTGGTAAAATTTGTTTTAGAAGATCTACTCCTGAAAGCTAACGGCTCTATGTTCGAAATAGGAATGATGAGAACCATTATTACAATATGAAACACTTACAAATGGCAAGACCAAAGAAGATGGCCATCGTGATGTATGCACCGTAGGAATGGCAGAATGGCGTTAAAGCCACCGCGAGCGTTGAGATAACCAGGCAGATGTTATTTACAAAAAGAGCGTTTACTTGTGGGAAATCGGCGAAGTAACCGCAGGCAATACGGCCAAATGTGTTCGTAATACCGATGATGGAGATTAAAAATGAAGCACTATCCTTGTCGATGCCCTAAAATCGTAAGAAAACACATTAAAACGCGCTTATCACAGTGGTGTATGAATAGAAAAAGAAATACTCACATCCAATTTGGCGCATTCAACCAGATAGACAAAGGGCACATAGAGCCCAGCCATACCAAACAAGTTTGAAATTGCAATCAGCATAAAGACGGGATTCTTCAGCAACGACACGTCCATCAGCTGACCCAGGGCGGACTTGAAAGACGCTGGTAATACAAAACACGGACACAGGTCATATTCTGAAAGGAAACGTTGATTATTACTTGTTATAATCTGAATTTAGGATGGTATAGAACATCTTAAAGTATTGCTTACGTTCTTGCTTTTCAATATCAGCCATTTCAGTTCGGCTCGGCTGTGGAATACTTAGCACACTTTGTCGATAGCTCGACAACGACTGCTTTGATTGGTACTGTGGTAGATTGAGTACGGAACCCGAGTAGAAGATGTCCTTTCGGGAGAGCGGTCGCACCATTTGGGGTTTCTCACGAGCGAGTGACATTTTCGATGAGGTGAAACCAACACTTTCAGCGTCCTTAAAAATTGTTTACATTTAGTAAAGCATTTAAAAGAATTAAACATAACAAGAAAACTATGGAAGACTTACATCACTATTATTATTCCTACTTCCAAACGAACGCATACTCCTCTTAATATCTGCATTGGAGCTAATTGTACCACGCGATGATGACTTAATCGGATTCAATGTAGGTTTAAAACGCTCCCCAACAGAGGGTTTACGCATTCTATCAAAGAATGGTACAGATCCATTCTTGGGTAGTCCCTGAACGTGCGTGGTAAACGCAGGTTGGCTAGCGTTTCTCGGAAGAGGCCCACGACCATTTTCAAATTCCCCACCTTCAACTGCTTTTCGTGTGGCATCACCCGCGCCATTCCGCGAGTTCTTCAACAGCTCACTATTGGATCCCGACGAGGAATTCGTACCACTATTGACTTCTTGCATCTTGACTTCAGTGATTGTAGGCAGCGTGGGCACGGTAGGAATCGTCGACATGGGCGTGCCCGGTCCCAGTTGATCCAAGTTGAAACTCGAATGTACGCCGGGGTCAATATTCAACGGTTGCTTCTGTCGCTTCTCCATAGTGCCATCGGGCAATTGCACCATAAAGTAGGAGCCACCAATCGAGCCGCGTTCCATTTGTATGCGTCGTTCCTCTGCCATGCGTTGAAGTAGTGGCTTCTCCCTAGATTCCTTTGGATATTCCAACGGACGCATAAGTGCACCAAACGCCACACAGTTTAAAATCAACCCGGCGAGGATCAGATGTGCTCCTTTCCAATCATAGGCGTCTAGCAAGGCACTTGCTAGAGGCGCGAATGCAAAGGTACCTACGCCCGAGCCGCATACAGCAATACCAGTAGCCAACGACCGCTTCGTTTCGAAGTAGTAACCAACGCAGACGACGGCAGGAAGGTAGATGAGACCAAAGCCAAACCCACCCATCACACCATAGGTCACCATCAGGACGTTTACATTCGGCGAGAATGTCGAGAGGACAAACGCCACGGTGGAAATCAAACTGCCCGCAATGCAGACCGCCCGACAGCCGTACTTGTTCGTCAGAGCGCTCACCACAGGTCCGGCTGAGAGATACATGCCGGAGAGCAAGGAACCCACCCATGCCGTCTTCCCCACAGGTTCGTTGTAGTAGTTTACAAACTCCGGATGGAAGATGCCGAACGTATAGGCAATACCGTCGACGATCATGTTGCACATGAAGCTGGCAAAGACCACCACCCAGCCGTAGCCACCATCTGGAGGTGGTGGAATGTCATGGTAGTCGCAGTAATCCTCACCCTGTGCGTTGTACTCATATTCGCCCTGCTCTTCGGCTGTAAGACGTGCTGCTTCCTCACATGCTACTTCGCTGTCGGTCTGGAACAACATTTCGACTTACATTTTGCACATTATAGACGACGATTTTAAGTGAAGCTTGGTGTTACAACATTGCATTTACATCATTATCTAACATATACATAAATATTCAATGGTATAGAAAGATTTTGTGGTTTGGCAATAAGTTATTCCTGATTTCTAATATAGTCTTAGAATTTTCTACATTTCTGACATGTATAACATTAATTATGACAACAGTTCATGTGGAAGTGTTATTTGTTGCTATGTTATAATGTTCCTACGTTATTTGTATTCTTTAAAAATCGCAAGCATTCTAGAAGCATCCCAAATTTTGATGAATCAATTAAAAGTTTGTCCGGATTAAATTACAAAAGTTTGAGAGGGTCAACCTTTTGGCTTTGAGCAATATTAATTTTATTAAAGCAACTCAAGAGCATTAACAATAAGTAGGAAAACAATCCGACATCAGCCGATGTATGCGCATTATTCATTTTAACGGTTGAACATTTATTTGCAGATTATTGCCAATTAAATTAAATAGCTGGTATGTACGCAAATGAATGGAGAATCTCTAGAGACACATGTCGCAAATAAACGATTAAGTGAGTATAACATGAATGCATCCATACATACACTCCTACATATACTCATACATACAATTCTACAGTTTAACGATGGAATAAAACTTTAATTAATTCGCATGGCTCACAAATGAAAGTGTTCTTGGAAAATTATAGTTGAAGGTATGAGCAACAACATATTATTGACTAGTACAGTAAACATTTTGTACTCGTTGCAAGGATATCATCAATTGTGGGTATAAATTTTATTTCGCCTAGCCAATTGATGTAATTTACGCTCAAATATTCAACTGAATGGAATCGAATATGTTCAGTTTCGGTTAGGATTGAGCCTTATATTATGTTCGTTACACCTAAGACATACGTTCACTATTAAAATGAGATAGATATAATACGTGCAACTAAGATAGAAGGCTATCACGTATGTCGTAGATTGTGATTAAGAAATTATTTTATAAGGGAGTGTCCTAACATTTAATTGATTAAATGAAATCTCTTCCATTTCATATAATCATTTGTTGAAGGAAAGTTTGAAGAAAGAAAAAAAGGTGCCGTTCAATGACATTCAAGTATAAATCTACAAATGACTCAAAATTTGCCTTTGTTTGAGTTTGTGCTGTATTTTTGGCATCAATAATCGCGACTGGATGTATTTTCGTTTGCGCATTTCCCTTTTGGAACGCATCCAATTTCAAGGTTGAACCATTTGAATTTTTACAGTCTTAACGATAAGAATTAGAGAATTAGTGAAACACAAAAAAAACGATTTAGAAAAGTGTAAAAAGTTTTCCCAAGCTTTGCAATTTCCGCAAATTAGCGCTCTTCGATCGACGTCATTGGAAGCGTCACAGAAAAATCACACAAGGTGTGCGCAACTCGTTAACATGATTGTTAGCATTACGGCGTGCCCGCATGGGTCCTAATCAATTTAATTACTAACTACTTGCTTATGCTTTTGCTGCCATGCCAATTGATGATTGATTACGTTCTGTATCAATGGAGCCATAGCAATAGAGCAAATGGTTGCCATGTGCTTT
>WSZQ02064899.1:2599-13024 GCA_019419845.2 Weissflogia rhopalogaster
TACGAATGCACCCCCTAAACTGAATACTCCTGCAGTTTTGGTATGCAAAAGTTCTCTCGGCATGACGTATGAAACGGGAAGAATACGCAAGCACTCAAACCGCGGTAGCAAACCCCAGATGGATGTTATTAACCGACCCAAGGGAGCTCTCTCCTACTGAATTTTGCAGATCAGCCACATTCAACATGTGATATAAAAATAACTCGATCTTCTCGACGTTCTTCTGTGGATCAATGCATTTTACGTTCGTTAAACTGCTATCTTGGGAGAAAATTCATTTAAGGTGTGTATCTTGTCCACGGAAGCGCGAATGAAATATTTAGGTCCAAATATTTACCTACGACATAATAAATTCTTTTACATCGAGCAGTAACGCCAAATTCCAGCCACGTGTGGCAGCATACCGTGGCAATTTGATTATATGTTACTGGGAAGGGGGTTATAACCTTCTACGCTACGGAATGACGGTGTTTTGGTGATGGTGTCGGCGATGGCGACGGTGGGATATGCATGAGTGAAAAATTGAATTCGGCAGGTCGTGCACATGAAAGTACAAAGTATGATGTTAGGGCGGTGAGGGTATGCGTTTAGGTGTAGGTGTGGAGACGAAAATATAGTGTCCTGTGGCATGCACGCGTCCTTTTACTAACCGCCGCACCACCACCACACCACCGCCGCCCCCTTGGGGACGAGTTTCCATTATAACACGCATTCCCCAAACCCCGACGTTATACTATAAAACATTCATACCTCGGCGTAGATATATCTCGGCGTTGTCCGACAATGTCCCCTAGTCCTGCGGGGCCCGCACGGGAACAGCCGCCATGGTCATGTCCCTGTGGTCGCCACACCGCCCCTCACCTCAGCTCCCCTCCTGCATGTATGTGTCCATCGCGCTGGCATGTCTGCGGGTTTGAAACGTCTGTATCCCGTTTGCTGCAAACAGTAGCCGAAAGCACACGCCACCAGATGTGCGGTGCTCCAAAATGCGTGCGACTGACTGCACGATTATCTCACTCTCTTGCAAGCCGCCCCCACGTATATATATATCTCACAGCCCACTCACACTCCACCGCCGATGCCGCCGGCCGGTGTACGTGTTAATGGTCATTATTTCATGGGAGTTGTTTTAACGTTTTCCGCGCGCATACATTCGCGCAATGCCACAATACAGTGATATAGCGAGGCAGGGCGATGGGGGGCGGCGGACGGTTGAAACAACGTATGTGTTGCACATAGAATTCGTCTCTGTGTTTTATGGCTTGTGAATGATGATTGAATTTATTTCGCACAAACCTCGGGTTCCTGGCTGGGCCGTTCTGGGTGAGTAACGGACGACAATCTCGACAATACGGTCGCGAAATGCGAATAGCTCGGTCCGTCAACATTCCAACTCCTGGCGCAAAGATATTATCGTCACGCTTCTCCCGAAAGATTTAAACTTATAAACTGTGAAACACCCATGTGATTCTAGCGGAATTTCTGGCGTGAAATTGCCTCATAAGATCGAGGGAAAATTTTAAAAATTAAAAAAAAGAATCATCTGATATCTATAGAATATTCGTTGCAACTTTTCGTACCGGATTAAATTATTACAATTAAATTATTAGGGATTAATTAATACCTATAGTCGTCTCAAAAACACATGTAAACTCGTGAAAATTCGATACATTTGCCATAATTTGCAATAATTCTACAAATAATCAAAGCATTTTGTAATTGTTAACAGGAGTTTTCCGGTCTATTTTATGAAGCTGTAGCTCCCATGTTAGAAGTACAACATATCTATGGATTATCTTACCTGAAGCAGCAACTCATCATCTTTCTTTGCATGTTGGGAAAATGGTATTATCTTTTTTCATTAGGCGGAAAATGTTGGTTTCCGAAGCATATTTTTCAGAATTTCAAAACTTCATCAAATTTGAAAAACTGTAGTGTTACACCTCTCACAATCAGACACATATAGATGAGCTTAGTCGAGCCAGCAAATCATTTTTTCTTTTTTACTTCCAGATGGTGAGATATTATAATATTTCAACTAAATGATATAATTTAAAAGCTTCGTCCCCATGATTGCACATTCCCACTAATTGGTTTCATCATACAAATGAGAAAGAAGCGTAAATCTTTTTGTCTGCGACTTAATGTATCCATTAAGTCGTCTTGAAATACCATTCCGAAACAATAGGCACGTCTGACAATGAATCCAACTCACCTTCTTTTAATGCAGGTGTTCCATAGTGTTTTAAATAATTGACGCGCTGTTAAAATGCGCTCTGAGTTGATGATTATGATATAAGCGTGCCCACTCCTTCCACGTCACTTATCAATCGATTACTTATATGGCCTATTATTTGTTAACATGGAGGAACTATACTCACATGTTCCGTTCGTGGGACGTGCGCTCCTCCTATAAAATATCCGCTATCGCAATCAACGAAATTCTCTTTTATCCGACGCCGCACACATGCCGCGACTGTGATAAAGCGTTTAATCGCCTTTGAAAGCACGCGCAGAGTGCGTTTCACTGTTTCAAGTTTTCAACAATCTCGACGATTCGCTATAAAGTTTATAATAAAATGTGGTAGTGATTGCACACCAACAGTGGTAAACCGTATAATGTTTGGGAAAGGTGAAGTTAATGTGCGCACAAATTCCGTGAAGCGTAACAATTTAATACCTTCGTATGTTTGCCACCCGTTTTTTGCCTAGTGTGAGCTTAGCAGTGTTCCTAGTGATAAATTTGGGTTTGGGTTGATATGTAATAGGAAGAAGGTGTTCATAGATTGATGTTTAGGAAGAATTTTTAGTGTAATTTCTAAGAAAAACAAGAAAAAAGAAGAAGAATAAAGTTGTTTATCTTTTCTGGGCATATTTTCGCTGTTATTTGTTCTGGAAAATCGCACTTTCCTTACAAACTAATATAAATAATACAATTTTCCAAAGGAAGAGGATGTGTTGCTAATTTGAATAAGATTATTCATTGATAGGTGATTCTTAGTAGGTGCAGCATCTCAAAAGTGGACAAAAACACATTTTCAAAGCATTTTCAAAAACACTAGTTTCAAAATTTCATGTTGTGACTAAACCAAAAATTATAATATCATTTTCACAAAGTAAAAGAAAAGAGAATGTCTTGCTGCCTCGACTGCAACCATTCATATGGATCTGAGGCGTTTTATAAGGGCTCTATAGCTACTTAAAAATGACTTGTAATTTTCAAATACAGGCTTTGGAAAATAACATTTTCCTGTTAAACTAATAAAGATAAAACAATTCTTCAAACGCACAAGAAAAGAGGATGTGTTGCTGTTTCGAATACGTTCATCCATGGATATGTAATGTTTGTAATAGAGTAGGTGCAACTTCTCGAAAGGGGACAAAAACTCACTGGATGAACACATCCTGCTGCGTTTAGATGTTACAAGTAGCGACTTCTATGGGAGAATAGCTGAAACACCACCCAAATTTTAGTTTAATGTCTTTTTGTGAACAAAACAGACCATAAACATTATAATTGATATGTTTACTAAACAGATATAAAGGAAAATATACCTAGGATGAAGAGATATAACTATTTGAAGAAGTATAGGTACTAAAACAATGTTAAAAGTTTTCTGATGTTCTCATACCTCCCATGAGACATGCAAGACACTATGAAATTTCATTTCTTCTAAAACTAAGTCTATTACATTGATAAAATATAGGAAAAGTTTCCCACAGGAATAGTCTATTCAATAACACTTCACCAAATTGCATATTCATTTTTTATTCATGTAAGCTACACTCTTCGACGTTTCGTTCCATGTCTTTATTTTCGCATGCCTGCTGTATATCATACCGGAAAAAAGCGAGAGCGATGCACTGGGAATGTATGTAAAAGTATTTTCGATTCCCGTAAATGTGAGCTGCACGAACATCCACCCCGTATAACATGGGTTTTGCTGATATTAGGAAAAAGGGGAGGAAAGTTTCATCTCCTCTTTGCTGCGTGAAGAAGACGTGGAAAAAGTTTTACACGGCACTTTCTCGTTCTCGTCGACCTGCTGCAGATGCCTCTAGTCGATAAGGCATACGATTATAAAACTTGCAATATGTAATAGAACTTGAGCTAATAGTTGTAGTACATAGTTGGGTGATGGCATCGCAACAAGCTAAATACGAAAAGGACGAAAGTAATTTAAAAATGTGTACGTAAAATCGATTTCAGATGTTCACGTGTCAGGCGCACGCATGTTCGAGCTGCATCTCCCTGTCTGTAACATCAAAATTGAACAGAAACTTCCTGTTGTTTATTTATATTCCGGTGCGTGTTGGAGCCGTCGTCAACCTGCCGGGGCAGCGAAAACTTCGTTCCTTTCATATTCGATTTGATGAGGCGTTTGTTTGTTGAACGACGGGAAGAAGGGACGTCTGTGATTTCTCCGTCGACGACATTCCATGCCTTGCATATTTTGTCCCTGAAAAGATCAGTGGTCCTATATGGGAGAAGTATCAGGTTTATGACGAAAGTTTTATGTCGCCGACCGCAAAAACATTTGAAACAAACGAGCAGAAAAAGTTTGATGGGTATCACATTGTATGAACTTTGGTTTGAAGAACGAGTATGATTTTCTGGAGCATAATTAGACATGCTTTCCTGTAGGTTTTGTCAGTTTTGCTTTGTTTTTGGCATTTTATGTTCACCTTCAAATAACAATTTCACCAATTATGTACAGACGTTTTGTAATGGTGTTGTTCTCTTTGAAGGGATGTATCTCATTTATTAAACGTCATACAAATTAAGCGATAATTTTATTAGAGGAAGAAACTCTTCTTCGATTTATTGACGTTGATAGAACTTTCTTATATTCCATAGTTTCGTCGGAAAATTTAATTTTCTAATAAAGGTTTTTGCACATTTTTAAAGTGCTTTTGGTCAACTGAAGGTGCAAAAGCTGTAGCTCCTTTATTTGAAGTCTGACATATGAATAACCTTAATCAAAATATATATTTATCTTCTTCATTTCTACGTTAGGTTCATGTTACTATCTTCATTAGTTTAACGGGAAAATGCTATTTAAAAAAGGGGTTTTGTAAATGTTGATAAAAGTGCTTTTCTGTGAATTTGTGGAAGCTGTTGCTCCTTTATTAGATTTATTACATGTCCACAGATGATTTTATTCGAAGCAGCAACTCATGTTATATCTTACCATGTTGGGGAAATTGTATTAACTTTATTAGTTTAAGCCTGATTTGGAAAATTACAAAAATACAGCAAATTTGAATAGCTGTAGTGTCTTTATTAAGCGACCCAGACTCATATGAATGATCATAGTCGAGCCAGCAAATCATCCTCTTTCGTTTCTTATTAAGAAAATATTATTATAATTACTAGGTTAAGCGGAAAATGAAATTTTAAAAATAGTGTTTTGAGAATGCTTTGAAAATGTAGTTTCTGCCACATTTGAGAAGCTGCAACACTCAATTAGAAATATCAAATATTCATGTATGATCTTAGTCGAATCACCAATGTAAACTCTTTTTGTGAATGTTGGAAAATGTGTATTATCTTTAGTAGTTTACCACAAAAAATTCGATTTTGCAAAGTCTGTTTTTATTTCTAATTTACAAGAATTCATCAATATTGAATAGCTATAAAGCTCTTATTGAAAGCCTCACAGACATGCTGATGATCTTAATAGAAAAAACAACTCATCCTCTTTCTTTATATGTCGGATAAATATTTTGTGCTTTTCAGTTTAATCGAAAAATGCAATTTTTTTAGGAATGATTTATTAACACAAAATGTAGACATATCAAACTGTTTCTACGCAAGATGAGTATCGGGTTCACCAAAGGTTTTTTTGTCACCAACCATAAAAACTTTTGAAACAAACCTGGAGAAAAAAACCTAGTTTGACGCATATCACATTGTATGAAGTTTGGTTTGAAGCATGATTTGCTGAGACATAATTAGACACGCTTTCCTGCACTCCCTGTCGCTTACTGTTACTTTCCGTCACCTTTGCCTCCAGCTTCCAGTTTCCAATTTCAAAAAGGCAATAATGGATTTCGCCTTGACTTGCCTTGCCTTGCACAGCAACCGCACCAGAAATAAAAAACTGCAACCTTCGAAGGAAGTATCGAATTCATCCCAACTCCCCCAGACTAATAACTTTTTATAATAACTTCTTAATCATCCATCTACATCTTACCCGATCTTCCATCCTCCATTCGGCTTTGATGATCATGAATATCCGCAGGACTGTGTGACTGCAATCCTAATGGATGCTCGTTAATAGATTCATAATAGATGGCTTTGTATTTTTGGCACGTTCTTCGTCATTCCTTCAAAAATCGGTAATTAATTGCGCTGCAGCCACGCGCGCATCACAGCGAGAAGTCAATGCTGAGGATGCGATGCGCTCATGCGTTAATTCTGCTCGGCGGACGCGCGCCGAGTTGATTGTGGCTGGTAAACGAGCAGAGCGAGAAAAGCAGCAGGGTGGCAGGAGGAAAAATTGAGAAAAATGCCTTCGGATACGAAGGTGTGTGCTGAAGGGCTGGTTATATATGTGTGTGTGTGTATGCGTACACGTCCCGATGGCGCGAGAATGGTGCGGTGTATGATTAATGATCCTTTGCTCTTAAGACACGCAACTTTGCCGCTGACGGAACACGAAGGTCCCTGTTTACTTTTCATTAATCATTCAAGGATCTTATCGGTTGGACGGCGGTGACCGAGCCAAGGAGTTGCATGGCCATCGCTTGATGGAAGCTCGGACAAACAAAATATTTCCAACTACTAGCAAACAACTCATGCGTATCAGCTTGTAGTAAATTAGTAATTAGTTTTCTTTACAGAGATCGATCTTGTTTTTCTTATTTTTATATTTCCATTAAATTGTATTTATGTACACTAACAAAATAAGATGTTAGAGAAAAAAAAGGGAAATGTGTAATGTTATGTATGTTTCTAGGTACTTGAAAGACCTCCAGCTTACTAATTAGTAACCTCACACATATCTGTATGCTTTTATTTGAAAAATTTACTCTTCATCTTTCTTTTTGCGTCTATAGAACTTTGCTATCTTCACTAGTTTCACAGGAAATGTAATTTTCCGCCAAGTATTATAATAAGTAACAAGTAAAACTTAACATACTAAATACTATCAAACAAAAATTGATTAAATAAATATCATTTCAACAAAAAATAATCAAACCCGCTAAACTTTTTTTGAACTTTCACTCGCTATATTCCGGACTCCTTCTGCCCGGCGTTTTCCTCCTTCACTCCCTAGGTACCTTCAAATTGAGGGCTTCCTTCCGCTTTGTTATCACCTTCAAATTTGCCACCCCTCTTCCATCCTCACTCAGCCACTATTTCACTCCCCTTTTTATCCCCTGGTAATCACGCGCCCACTCCTCTTTCATTCCTATTCAATCATTCCCAATATGCTCCAAGAAATTCCTCCCCCTTCCACATAGGATACACCTGACATATTCATCTCCCATCCACACCTTCCATTCCCTCTCTTCCGATCCACGCCGTGCTCTAGCTATCAGTCTTTTATCCGCCACATTCAGCTCTCTATCGCCAATACATCGGGTCTCATCCTGATTGTCTGCACTGCTTGATATAGTGGGTTACATGTGCTTCTTTCGATATTATTCTGCCGCTCCTGCTTCTACACCTCCCCTCCTATCGTTCCGACTTTCAGGCTTAACTCATTCCTTATCAGCGACCTACCTACAAAATAATTTGTAAATATTTGTAAATTTATTTGTTCAGTTTACAAGAGCTCTAGCACGTCTATTTGAAGTATTACATAGTCAGGAATGATTTTGTACGAAACCGCAATCCTTTTTCTTTCTTTTTGCGTTGAAAAAATTCTATTATCTTTATTAGTACAGCCAGAAAATGCAATTTCCAAATAGTGTTTCTGGAAATATTTTGAAAGTGTGTATTGGTCAAATTTATGACATTTTAGTTCCTGTATTACAAGTATTGCGGATCTAAGGATCTATTCGCACTCTATTCGCAACAGCAAGTCATCCTCTATATTTTCATGTTTAGAAAATTGTATTATCTTTGTTATTTTAGAAGTAACGAGCGATTTTTCAACACGTCTTTCAGAAAACTTATGTGAAATATGCAATGTTGGTTGCCTATGATATAATAAACTAAAATGAGAGACATATCCAAACCGATAGATATTTCCAATTGGTAATATGTACAACCCACATATTCTTTACATTTACTCTTAACTAGGTCGATTTAAAATAATCTTTGTCTCCCAACTTGACATCATTTTAAGCTTCACTTGATATGTCATTCCGTAATTGTACAAATTCATCAAAACAGAATACAATCCGAAATGTATGAAGCACTAAAAGAAAGGATGGGAGTTAAGAGGCCGGCGAAAATTAGCCCTTCAAAGGAATTCGTACTTGGCAACCCCCGAGCGTTTGCTAATCCTTTGATTGCGAGCGAGTATTGTGCGAAATACACGTTCGCGATTACGGCCGAACAGTAGTACACACATACACGTACACATATATGTGCTGTTAAGTTTCTGCGGATGACAGATCTGCGGCAAACCCAAACGAAACACACAAAACCAAAGCAACTACTTACCTGCTGTTCGAGAAGGGACGCCCTTCTTCCCTGGTTGTCATTTGGCGAACCCTGCAGTAAGTAGATTGTGCAGCTACTTTGTGCCTTTCGCCACTGCATCGAAAGTTTCAGAAGGGATGAAACCAAATTTCCTTTCATCTTTACTTAAACTTTCTGCCGCACTGTCTGCGCCACCCTTGAAGAGCTCCTGGAATACGAGTAGCTTAGTAGGTACACAAAGAAGTTATTATAATTTATGAATTTTATAATAACCAGCATGAAGTGAAGTGAAGTAAAGTAAAGCAAAGCTTAATGCAAAGTACACCAATGTTTAATAATACTTGGTGCGTTCTTAGTTTGGTGATTATACATGTAAATAGCTGGCAGTGGTGAAAACTTAAAATTTAACGGCCTGCGGTATTGTAAGATGATGGCAGGAAGCCGCGGGAGGTTTTTGTTGTTTTCGGCGTTTTCAACGAAACTTGGGACAGCTGTTTTGCGGAAATGTCAAACAGGCGGATCGATTTGCAAGATATACGTTTCTGGGGGCTTGGTTTGTAAACAGCAATCATTTCCGGAGTGGGCTGGTACTCTATTATGCAGGCAAAAAATACCTATATGAGCACGCAATAGCAAACCAACTACTTCCTCCCGATATTTTGTGGCCTATCACTTTCAAAGAATGTAAAAGGGCAGTTAGTATTGACATAGTACAGTTAATCCCACGACATATGTTTTTGGCACAATCAAAATAATAGATAATTCCTTAAACTTATTCACGTTGAAAATGAACACCACATATGTTAAAGTTTAACGTACCTTTTAAGGGATAATATGTTCGAGTATATTTATTACAATATCCGGAGTTCTGGTGAGTTTTTTGAAGTAGTAGTATTAGTATACAGTTAAACTTTGGTTGTTCAGTTTTTAAATCATTTAATATATTTACGTTTCATTTTGAGAGGCAAAAACAATAACGCATGTTCAAAGATTTTAAAATTAGTTTTAAACGTGATTTTGCCTGATATCCAGTTGTCCTAGTTATTTCTGAAGCTCGGAATCTCGTTTTCTGGGTTTTGTAATCTTAAACAAAGGTTAGTGTGATTTTGACAACGGAAATAAAACTATTTATATTATTGTTTTGTACCTGATCTATTGTGGGATTTTCATCAATAATTTTCATTAAATCATTGTCCAGTAAACCAATCTCTTCCTCTCGATAAGGAGTGGCACTATCATTTTCAAAAAATGTAAAACGGCAGTAAGTATTGGCATAGCACAATTATAATAAAAAATAATAGATAATTCCTTAAACTTATTCATGTTGAAAATGAACACGACATATGTTGAAGTTTAACGTACCTTTTAAGGGATAATATATGTTCGAGTATATTTATTACAATATCCGGAGTTTCGGAGATTTTTTTTTGCATTAGTAGTAATAGTATGTTGGATAACTTTAGTTGTCCAATTCTTAAATCGTTTAATGTAAATTTACGTTTTATTTTGAGAGGCAAAACCAATAACACATGTTCAAAGATTTTATAATTAGTTTTAAACGTGATTTTGCCTGATATCCAGTTGTCCTAGTTTTTTCTGAAGCTCGTTTTCTGGGTTTTGTAATCTTAAACAAAGGCTAGTATGCTTTTGACATCGGAAATAAAACTATATACACTATTGTTTTGTACCTGATCTACTGTGGGATTTTCATTAATAATTTTCATTAAATCTTTGTCCAGTAAACCAACCTCTTCCTCTCGATAAGGAGTGGCACTATCATTTTGCAAAAATGTAAAACGGCAGTAAGTATTGGCATAGCACAATTA
>WSZQ02064899.1:15797-27983 GCA_019419845.2 Weissflogia rhopalogaster
TGTTTGCTCAAAAGAATATTTCAAACTTTGGTTATAAAAAGTAATAAATAATATTACTTTAGAAAGCTTTGTCATATGGCGCAGTCGTCAGCGCGGCTGCCTATTGATGCAGGGATCGCAGATTCAGTTTTTCTCAAGAACTTTATTTAAATTGTATAAAGGTATATATTTAACAAATAATTATATCATATTAAATAGCATAATATAAAAAATGTATACATGCAAAATTTACATAATTACGGTTTTATTTTTGGACATCTGCATGATATTCATCATAAAAACATTTAAAATACCAATTGATTTTTCATCTGCAATTGAAGCAAGAATGACGCTCTTATAAATTGTGCATTGTGTATTCGTCAATTATATATTTTTTATAAAATAACCGAATCGAACCTGTGTCCGTCCTGATTCCTTAAAGGAATATGTATCTTGCTATATTTGTGACCAAACTTTTAAAGTTGCTTTTTGGGCAAACTGCTCAAAACGGCGAAAACTCCCATTAACACAAATTAGCTCTATTTATAATGTACTATACGTACAAAAACTTTTATTCGATTCCGTGCCGGGCAATTGAGACACGCTCCTTCTGAGTTTTTGATATGTTAAAAATGCCTAACTCGAATTATATCTATTTTATGCTTATTAACTTTTTAAAGATATGTGATGAAATGATGATACTGAAGTAATATTAAGAAGGAGATGTAACTCTCATGCGTTGTCCTTAAAATGGGCTATAAAATTTGATTATCTCTTTCTTTATATCTGCCAAATTTGGTTAAAATTAACGAGGACTCAAGTGTGCCCTCTCCTTATCAGGAGACTTTGATTTTACAAATTGTAAGATCAACCTTGTTTCATACAATTAACACCCATCTAAAAAAATCAATATTTTTATGAAAATCTATTCGACTACTAAAAAATCAAGAGTAAATGTTGATATTTTTATAGACATTCCACAAAATATGAAATGATACTTAAATAAATATCTACTACTACTTAAATAAATAAACTTACTAGTTGCTCGTACTTTTCTTCTTATTATAAATTTTACGATTATGATTACGATTATTAGTATAACCGTACTTTTATTGTAAAATCAACTCCAGTACAAAAAAAAACAGAACACGGTACTAAAACGGATAAAATAAAGCGAAACAAAATCCAAATCCTGTTTACGAATGCAAAGCGTAGCTCGATTGGAATGGCATATTATAAAGCGGAAAAATAATTTCCTGATCCGCAGCATTGGGGGAATATAAACGAGGATAAGCAAAAAAAAACACTTCGAGAGTAGGGATAGCTATCAAACTTTATTTTATATTTATCGATTTGCGTGTTGTTATGCGTGATCGGTACATTCGTTGCATTCATAAATCCTCAATATGCTAAATATTCGGCAATTCCGACTACTTTCTCAACATTTAAGATTGTCAAATCGGGAAATAAATTACAAGCGACAAGAATGCTCCAATCATTTGCATAATCTTTTCATCGACGAAATTCAGTCCGGAGCACGCCTAAGAGTCGTGTAAAATTGATTTGATCATTCGATCAGCGATGTCAACTATGTGTAACCAGTTAGCAAACAAACGATGGATGCCTCATCGAAAGCTCCAGTCGGGATGTTCGGTCACGATATTGATCTCCGAATGAGAATTGAGAGTGGTGCTGGGAGGGGGTGGATGGAGCGGATGGTGAGGATTATTATCATGTGCAGATGTGGTCCGGGACAAGAACGGTGCTATAAGAACACGGCATTATGTAGGGCAATGATAACAATGTATACCCTCGGCATCTGGGAAAGGGGATTAATAATAATATCTAGTATGGCGTCTGCACGCCCGTTGCATATAGCACGAATCTCGATAACACAATCATGTGGAAATGGCACTCGACGAACGACAAGCAGAACGATAGCGATTCATCGGTTCCACTATGGTAGGAAGTGTGGCGTGAGTGTACGGGCGTCGTCGTTGTCGTCGTCGTCGGCGACGGCAACGACCCGCTTATTGCCCCAGCGACTTAGCCGCCGCCTGCTCATTGACCCAACGAACCGAACACGGCAGCCGCTGAGATATGTGACTGTGATGCATGACTCCGCCATTCCTGCTGGCTAACGTGCGTTGAGGTACGAAGGAAAGGCTTTGTTCCTATTAGATTCATATAGCAATTCGATGTTGCCAATATGGATACGGCTTCTAAAGGTACTAGGAGACAACTATAGAGGCAACTCGAATAAGGTGGAATAAGCCAAGTGTGAAAATGGGGTAACTAGAGTGGTCGTTGAGTAGAGGTAGTCGTCATGTCACTGAAATTTGAGTAGAACAAAGCAAAGACTGGGATTGACAGCATTTCTTGACGAATTGCTAATTTAATTGACATTATTTAGAATTTATATTGGTTATTTTCAACATTCCCCTTAAGTAGGTGTTAGGCGGTAGTCGCGGCTTTATTATCCATATTTAATTCCCGGTTTGAACGCGGGGCCTGATTGAATACGTCATTTCTTTCTCGCTCACGCAAGTTGCGTAGGAGAAGATGAAGATAAACGAGGGAGACTGATGCGTGCACCTCCACGCACCAGAACATAAGACAAGATAGCGTCCACACTACCCCAGTCTGGCCTAAGGGCGCAGGGTGGAAGTTTGGCACCCTCTGACAGACTCTATTTAAACGCAATTTCTCTTCGGCGCAGCGATATAGTAGTTTTTGGAAGATAGTTGCTTCGTCAACGACGCCGTAATGTCCAGCAAACGACGTGCACAAATTAGTTGTGATGAACAGCGTGGCGACTTCCAAAAATGTCATGTGTTCAATGTACTACTACCTTCAATTTGTCATTTGTATGTCGGTATCGACTAGAAATGACAAATCCACAAATGATTGGTATATTGTTTAAAGTTATTAAACAAAAATGCACTAAATAACAGAGAAAATGATCATATCCCATGCCGGATTTTCAAATAAATTCTCATATTACTACTATGGCACGCCATCAATTCCGCTGCGAATGCGCACAATCCGGCGTGTACTCTATCAACTTTTCTTTCGGTCCCAAGACCTCGAATCTTGGTCCCAAGTCTCGAAGGCTATGATGTAATGATGTTGATATTTTAAACTACAGCAACCAAGTTTACAAGAGCCTTCAGCATACAAATAAACTTGACTGGGAGTTGTGATAAATATTTTTAATTTTGTTACACAAGCATACAGCATACAGCAAAAAATTGCGAATGTTAATTAATTCAAGAACACAAAGCAGATACTACTCAGAGCATCGTTAACACGAAGAGTTTGTTTAGCGATCTTTAATCTACAAGTTGCAGCAGCGTTGTTTGTAAACGAGTGAAATTAAAAATGATTTCAGACGGTTTTCGTTGAATATTAAAAAGCATCCAGCCGCATCCCAACGATGCTGGTCCTTTTTTGCATGACTTCTGCTACTCGTGCTACTTAAAAGTGTCGAAATACAGGGTCGATAAGAGCGGGCGAAGAGCACGATTTCCATATTTGAATATGCATAAAGGTCTCGTCGCGCTTTGCTGCCCTGCCTGCCTTTCTGCACCTTTTTATGCAGTTCGGCATCGGTTTGATACACCCAGCTCCTACAAAGCGTGCGCACAGTTTTCAAGTGGCAGGATAGATTGAGAGTCAGAACGAGAGGGCGGTAGACGTACAGACAAATAGAGATAGTGAGAGACCGAGAGAGATAGGGCAGGAGAAAGAGAGTGCAAGCGAGTGGCAGTGGCGTGTGGCGCTGCATACATCTTCCTGCAACGTTTCCAGAAGTACACCGAGTGTCAATAATTAAGTTTACCGGGCCTCCGACGAGTTTGCGCAAGTTCGCTGTCGTCAAACGTGCGTGCGTTTTCCAAACGCTGGCGCGACTTACATAATAAATTGTGTCTACATCAATGAAAAATAAGCGACAAGTGAGTTTTGCGGCCAACGCCGCCATTATGTCTGCGCGCATTGCGTCGTAACTTTGCGTCGAAAATGTTAGTCAGGCTCAGGACAGCCGGCGCCCAAATACAATCAAGGATGTTGAATTTTTAATGCCTCCGCCCGCATCCCGAAGGTGTTATACCGTCACTTCGGATGGCAGGGTGTACGCTTGCAGCAAGTCTCCGTAGACGTCCTTAAATAACTAATGATGGCGAAATTCCTTTTTTTTTGGACGCGCTCTTCCTTCTGCTCACTGCGAGTTACGGCAATCGCCTCGCGGTCGACATTAACCGCTTGGCTTTTTACCAGGCGTGCGAAAACCGCTTAAATTAACTCGCACGGGGAGTCGAGGACGCGTCGAGGACGTCAGAGAGTATCGAGAAATTAAATTAAATTGCGCGCTCGCAAAGAAGTTTCGTTATGTTAATTAAATACGTGCACGTTGGCTGACAAATTTCTGTCATTCATCAGAATTGCGAACGCGGAATTTTCGACGAAGGCGCAGAATTCCCCCGCCTTCCAAGCGGTGGCCAAAAGAAACACAAATTACGAATAGCTCAAGACAAGCAACATCTCAACAAAACCGTTGGAAACCGAGGAACCGCATGGAATGGGCGCAAAGTTACTAATGAAATTTTGCGTTCCGCATTTCGGATTCACCTCACCTATAAACCGTTCACGAATCCATTCACTAATTATTATTGCATCTGTCAGTGAACCCTGCTTGGGAAATTCTATCAGCGTGTTGCTCCTGCACAGCGCTGCATTCCACCGAGTTTCCCACTACTTCTATCCGTGCAATTTGTCTTTGCCCAGCCCGTATCCCAACTTCAACCTCGAAAAGTTGCAACATTGTTAGCTGCACAGAATTTCAAGTTCCACAGTTTACGGCAAATTCTTGAAACATCCTCAATTCTTATAAATACATTAAACTACCCCTCCAAGTTTACATCAAAACGTGTTCTTCGGCGATATTCACTTGTATTTTTACGGCGACTTCAATTATTTAATTTAGTAATGCCTTCTTGACGATTTTAGTTACGACTTGAGTGTGATCGAAAGTTTACGATATGTGGAGGTGAAGGCGGTAAAGACCGACGACGCGACTTTTACGAGCTCCTGCAAGGCTCCTGCATCTCGCTGGCAACATTTTTATGCACGCGCAAATACTCGGGGCAGGTGTAAATTTATATCATTTGCGGTTCAGCTCAGCTCGAGCGTAAAGTTTATTTTCGCTACTTTTATGTGTTATACGTGTCTAGCATCAAACTTTTTGATGATTCACATTCACTTGTAGTATCTACAAATTGAAGCATCCGGAAATGATGTTTTAGTGGCAGTTTTGATAATTAGAATGAAAAATAAATAAACATATGAAAAACGTGTCCAACTCTAAATAATTATATATTTTTTAAGAAAAGGGAGCGTGGAGATAATCTTTAGTAAATCGCACATGGCTTCTGGAATTGCTTAAACGTGTTTAGCATGCTTGCGGTGTTTGAGGATATGCAAAGTTTGCTGAAACTCATGACTGTGGCAGGTGCTGCAACAGCACGAATGCATGTTGTTTCCATCATCTGAAATGACAGGACAAGAAAACAGTTGCAGTTGTTGAGTGCAATTCTTGGTAGGTTAAAGTGCTGAGCTCTATCTGCTGAATATTTACTGACAAGTCATTTAAATTTTATTAAAAATTTGAATTTTTTGAAAATTGCAAATGGGACATTTTAAGCAGAATATTTGTACTATTTATATTATTGTCATACATTTTTGTGTGGTTAATAATGAGGTCATACGATTAAACACAGGGACACAGATTGGTTTTAAGAGAGGACAAGTATTAATCCGGTGAGGGGAGTGTTCCAATTGTCCGCCTTCGGTTTAAATGAATGTTGGTGTACGTGTAAAACATAAATTGAAATAATTTTTATTAAAGGAATATTTCGCAGTTTTAAACCCGTTGCTCGAAAAGCGTATAAAATTTTTTATGTAAAAAAGGCGGACGATTGGAGACACTCTTCATGTGAGTACCATCAGAAGATATCCTTTACATTAAGTCCCCATTTTCTATGTAACTCTGTAATGTAACTATGTCAAAATGAATCATTGGAATTGGGTTGCGAACATTTAGTTAAGAGATTTTTACATTCTCGAACGCATTACTACCATCATATTCTCATAAAGTCTGACCGCAGCAAAGCTGCCTTTGACATATCAATATGAACAAATAATCATCGGTAGGTAATTTTTAGGATGTTAATCACTTCATAACAATATGATCGTAGTAGTGCGTTCGAGAATGTAAACTCTTATGTCAAAATGCGTGGGCTTCTGGCAAACGTCCTGTAAAACTTCTCAGACGCAGAAAATATATAAACCTTTTTTTGTGGCCCTGTAAAATTCAATATTCCGCTTTTATATTATTCCACTTTTGATAATTTAATTAACTTATAAAAGGTTGAAAATCTTCAAAATCAAAAACGGGGAAAACCTGGTTGGCATAAATTCCTAAATAATGGCGTGTAGTTGTGAGCAATATTTTAAAATTGTGACAAGATTGTCCAACACCAAATTGACTGCATTTTTTTGAGATAACTGCCATTTAGACATAAGAGAAAATATGTTTTAAAACTTTGTAATATGATTTCTGGCAAAACGGCTCAAAACTGTGAAAAATTCTATTAACCAAAATTGCATCTATAAAAGCACTATAGGTAGAACACATTTAAAAAAAAATCAGTATTGAACAATCCTGATACTCCCTTTGTATATATTGAAAAATTTAGTTTTATTCAATATTTATTATATATTCGAAATATATTATGGTGCTCAGAATAATAATATATTTCGATTCGCTTCATACTACATGCTGCAAACATGTATCTCAAATATAATTATAATTTTTTACACAAAGCATTATTTATGCATTTTGGTGATACTACAGTAATGAGATATGTCCATCTAGATATATTTATATCCGCGCCGAAGTGCGTGCGATGGGGTTTTCGGGAGGGATGTGAACCACCGCCCGAAGGGATTCCAGGCGCCGACAGTTCTCGCTTCCGCCTCACTTCGGGACATTACTTCCGCATCTTGACCGGATGTTTCCCTTCATATCCATCCATTCCACAGACAGTTTGAGTTCGTATATTACACGGACGACGAGCTATCTTATTACATCCGCGCCGGCTTGGTGTTGATCATTATTTGATTGGAAATGCTTCCTATATCGTCCTTGACGATTGCAGCAATATTTCAGGCGATATCAAGTCCCAGGGGCTTTGATTCTCTCCTAGAGAATAGACTGCAGTGTCATGACTGCAGTATGCGATAAAAAAATACATTTTAAAACATTTATCATAGTATAATGTTGTGGAAGGTTCAGAGTTGCAGAGAACAAAAAGAAAACTTTATGTAGTTTAAGATATTATGCAATGCGGTTAAGAAAACAATTTAAAAGCCAAATTGGTGCGATTAGAAGAAGCGGTGATGATCTCAAGCATCTGTTGCTGGACGCATTTGCATATTTTGCTCGGTATGCTCTTAAATTACGCCCACGTTCCTTGTAGCTCCATCTAAACAGCACCTGCAGCGCGTGGAGCAAGTGGTTTAATGAAAGAGATAACGACCCAGGCACTTATTTTCGCGGAAAAAGGAACAAAAATGTGCAGTGGCAAGAGCCTCCTTGCAAATCCAGAAGCGTATGCGTGGCTCAAGCACCTTGCTATTACTTGTAGTCTATGGCAATTCGGTTGGAAAGATGGCAAGGTGTAATAGGCAAACAGGCATGGTTTTTTCAGTCCGGGATCATATATTTTCATTCCATTATGTGCACTCGTACGCACCCGGTTGCTGTGTACATGTGCCCGCCGGGCGAAACTCGGCCCTAGTATCGCCGTGCTTAAAATTCGCAACGCGTTCTCGACCCGACCCGCAGGACTTTCCTTCTTAGGCGAGACTCGATTATATCTCCCAGTGTATTGTCACCAATAGTTCAGCCGGTACAATGTGTTGCGGGTATACTTCTTTTTTCTTTTCGGCCGTCGCTGCAAAGTGGGCAATTTCAAGAAAAGAACGTCTTAAATCGACGAAGTGCCGCAGCTGCTCTAAAAGGTCTCATTTCGCATCTTTTTATCATGAATTTTATCATATTTTTAATAGAACTATCGATATGATAGACATACTGAAAGTTAGCATAAGTCTTCTGCTTTAATAATTAGTAGCTAGAATTTAACATTTTCTTTTTGTACAGAGTTATTAAAGGTAGACTTTACCCTATTCTGACGATATGATTTAATAAAATGTATTCAAACAATTTTATATCAGCCTATTCCTTATTTCATAATCTATTAAATGGTGTATAGGGTATTAATATTTTGCTTGTATATGATTATGTCTCTGCGGTGTATGTAGGAGCGCGCAGTAGAACGCATGTAAATCTTCCATGTACGAGTTGCGCGCATTTCACTTGAACAAAAAAAGTCTCTCACGTCGTGCGATAGTTCGCAGAGACGCAACTCGTATATGCGAGATTTACATGCAGTCCAGTGCGTACTCCAATATACACCGCAGAAAAGCAGTCCCATGCTAGTAATTTATTATCAGCCTATATGTCATTTAATAGATTATGAAAAACGGAATATGCTGATGCATAACCTGATCAATACATTTTGCTCCTTCATATCGACAGTGTAAGCTAAATTCTACCCTTGATAACTCTACGCTAAAAAGAAAAATTTAAATTCTAACCTCCAATTATTGATGTAGAAGAGTTAATCTATCTTATAGTATTCATTCATTTCGATTGAATGATTTTAAACATGGCAAAATTCATTCTAAAGAACGCGAAATGTGTATTTTAAAAGCTCTCGCCGATTTAAGACGTTATTTTCTCGAAATCACCCCACTGCATGTCGTCGTGAGAATGTTGTGTGAATAAGAAAACGTTATGAACTTGGAGTATTGTGCGAGCACGTCGACGTCTTCACAAGAAGCGAAAAGAACGGTATTCCGATGTTCGAAATCCATGGCCCGCAGGCTGATATCCTAGCTTTATGCCACCCCTAACGATTTAGTATTCCACCATCGGATCGGAAGAAACCAGCAACCTCCAAACCACTCCCCCCGAATATTGGGATTAGCTAATTGAAACATACAGGCGAAGCCGTTTACCACGAAACTCGCATCCAATAAATCCATCCGGGTGTCTAGCTTCAGATACGCCAAGAGCTACTAAACCCCTGAAAAAAACCAAAAGTCCGCCACGAAAAGGATCAATTTTTAATAAAGCTACTATTTTATCATTTCCAAGTGATGCCACAGGCCGTTTATTCTTCTTGTGAAGGCCTTTTTCAGATTATACCTAAGCCTATTTTGTTTTCGACATTCCGGAAACAACCTCACGCTGGGAGGTCCTACCTCGCAAAATAGAAAATTAGGACGTATAGACTAAACATGGGTTGCAAAAAAGACTTGGGTTAACGCTTCTCGTTATTTTTGGGATAAATAATTTAATTCCAGTTATCCACTTGCTGTGGCTTTAAGAAATTGCCTACGCAATCCCCTAGAGATTTCAAATGTCGCCGATGAAAATTTAAAGCGCTCCAACTGTGCGGAGAAAAGTGTATAGAGTCAAAAAATGAACTCTAACGGAACCGCAGGAGCGACGATTCTAAAATTTACGGTGTTGGAATATTCGTATAATTTGCGGGCGAACAAAATATCGCCACGAATTTCAGCAATTAGCCAGGTCGGATGAGATAATTGGCAATTTGAATTTTGGATTTTGGGTTATTCAGCAGGTTATACTCATTGATTTGCAAAGTTACTGTAACATTGATCAAGAGTTTAATGAGTTATTAACTAGTTGTACTTGTATTTTTATTTTACAGTTTAATTAATTTTGTAATAAGTTACTAATGGTCGTTGAATGATTATTTTATGAAAATTATAATAGTTGTTGAATTTATTGAGTATCGGTCGACTACGCTTACCGTTAGTACAATTGTAGCTACTTTTGAATAGAAGAAGAATTGTTCGATTAGTGCTGACCGCTAGGTCCCTGGATCGAATCTAGGCGGGCCTTAGACCCTGATATCGCAAAACGAAGACCATGACTGGACGACAATGAGATTACCAATTACTAATATAAGAACTGGAATCGTGACTAAAATTGGGACATCGATTATGATTGGGCATTGAGTCAGGCAATGTAACAGGACATGGGATTGAGATTTGAGATTGAGATTGAGATTGGGATTGGGATTGGGATTGGGACTAGGATTAGTTTAAGACTTCATAGGGAAATTACAATTTCTAAATAAAACTGACTGAATTTAATGAGATTTAGCCGAAATTTATATTTGAAATATTTGTTCTTAATTAGATTATATTTCTTTGATCTTACCGGATATCCATAAATATATTACATTCTGCTTTAATTAAACTTTTTATGACTGCCATACTTCGTGAAAATGTTATTTGGTAGAAATATATGGCATTCATACGACTTCTAAAAAGCACTCGATATTAATTAAAATTGCTGTCTACATTCCAGGAATGAATAAAAACAAATACCAAAAAAATGATTAGCCAAATATCAAATTTCGATGGTCGCTTGTACGGTTTTGCGTGCGCGTTCCACTGGACGATGATCGTTATGACTGGTTAGGTGTTGGTTGTGCGCATCCGGGTGGTGGTCGTGGTGGTGGTAACTCCTGCTCCTGCTATCGATAGCAAGCGAAAGGCAAAAGGGCCTCAGGTGCTTCCCGGCAAACACAGGCTTTAATTAAAACACGACTCGGGTATTATACCTACCCGATACCCTACTGCCGCCATGCGCCTCCCCTTTTCCCGATGCACCACATAAACCTACCTTTGCGCAAACAAGATATTTTTGCCACCACACGGCACGGAAACATAATATTCCGCGCGATTCCCCGAAAACGGAAAATCGTTCTCGCTAGAAGCCGCAAAACTCAGCGCAACTCGTGCTTTCCATGGGCAGGCGAAAACCTTAATAAATTTCGTTTGTACATGATTGCTATATTGGTTCGGTTAATTATTCGCGAGCTGAATGCATCGGCGGCAGTGGCGGCGGCGGCGTGCCACTTTAACACACTGCGAGTGAATTTGTAAACGCGAATGCAGGCCGGGGATGTGTCCGTTAATCGCTCCCGAGGGAAATTTGTTGATTGCCCGTCGCTTGTACTACGGATTGGCGCGCATGCTAGGCGCAGAGACACGTAAACACGCTGGCACCAGTTGGTCTCCCTAACATATTTGTCAATTTTGCATTGCTGCATGTGTGAATTCATCATTCCTATGCGATAATTACGTTTGCAAAGAGGGGATTGATCTATCGCTTTAACTTGATAGTTTATTAACAGACGAACCTCATTTAGAAGCTCGAAAAATACACGATTTTCGTGTTTTTTTTTGTCTCATGAACTACAATTCAAGACACTTTGAATTTTGGAAGAATTTAATGCACTTAAGACCAGTACATCATTTTTACATTAAAATATATGTTTAAGCTACAAATTGTTACTATTTTTTATATCGTCTTGTATTTTTGAATTTCTCTACTGCGTACATTCTAGCGGTCCTAATTTAGATCAAAACAAAAAAACTGATTTTAAAACGTGTATAAAAGCAGCTTTACTATGAAGTGGAAAATTTTCAAGAAAAAGTTAAATTTCCTTGTTTTTAAACAGTTTTAATATTAAAATGTATTTTTATATTCAGAAAATAATTAACGTCATATTGTAGAGGATTTAATTATTTATAAAATGAAGTAACACTCACCCAAATCAATTCAGCAGAATTCTCGAAATCGTGTCCACAAAATCAATATTTCGAGAAAACGGCTATGTTTATATCGCCTCACTTTTTTTGAATTGCTCAACTGCATTCAGTATATCGTCTTTAATTTTGATCAAAAGCAAAAACTATTTTTTTGACGAAGTAAGTTCATCAAACAATATTTAAATATACATGTTTATAAAAATAATTGACGATATATTCTAGAGAATTTAATTTACAACGAAGTAAGTACTCATTCTGCCAAAGGGTCCAGTATGATTATCTTAGTCCTGAACGCAAAAATCGAAAAAAACATTACAAGAAAAAATTATGCAGCTATCGAAAACCAGTTTTTACTTTGTGGCGGCAATCCATTGCCGCACAAACAAGAAGAATAAACATCATCATATCACAATTAATATCAACAAATCTCAA
>WSZQ02064910.1:0-27970 GCA_019419845.2 Weissflogia rhopalogaster
TGCGTGTGTGAGTGTGTACCGTTTTTGTGCAATGAATGAAAAACGGAAAACTGGTATTATTATCGATTGGTGTCGTAAACGTTCTAGGTCACTATCGTTTTAAACCACGACAAATGCACTGTGTATTCGGTGAACGTAAAGTAATAAGTCTCTTTTGGATTATGTTTTGCAGGAGCGAGTAGTGGTGGCAGCCAGCCGATGATTTCCGCAGGCGTGGAGGGACAGATACCACCGTATATGATGACCTACCACCCAGAACGGTGGGCGGGCGCTCCAAAACAGGAATTTGTGCGTCCAGCACCAAAACCTTTACCATCTCGGTAAGTATCAAATAGTTACGTAAAAATAATCAGCTTGTTAATTTGTCATTTGCATTTAATAGGTATAATGGTGTGAGTAGTACAGCACCAAACGGAACGCGCCTCACACACTCAGCTCGTTCACTCACTCAACATCAGCCTATCGTAGCGGCGGCTGCATCCACCCCCGTAAATCTTACCGCTCATAAAGATGACCTAAGCGATGACCAAACGTTCTACACGCAGCGCGTGTTCCCGCAACCGACCTTTAATCCGTACCACTTTTCTGGCCTTTATCCTCCGTACCCACTGTTACGACCCACTTCTGGTTACGCACCACTCTCTCCACTAGAGAGCTACTCTCCAACGACGCCTACCGGCAACGGATCATTTCTCCCCCCACAGGTACCAGCTTATTCGCCTCCAACCGCCCACAAATCTGGCCTAGTCCGAATTCAGAGTCCTGGTGGACAAACGATGGTACGGGATAAGAAATCGCCGGCGCCGTTCAAGGTACCTTCAGGAAAGGAAGGCTCCTTAAAACATCGCATACTCACGCGCCCTGAAGATGCCCCACAAAGTTCACTGGACCAGCTACGCGAAACGCGGAAACGAATTTCGGCTGCGGTAGTCTCACCTCCACGATCACCAGCAATCAAAACGAATAACAATAACGGTGTTTCGGCGAAGTTTGCCAAAGGATCGCTCATTCAGCTTGCTGATGGGAAATTGAGAAATGTCGAGGATATGCGAACCGAGGATTTTGTGCAGTCGGCTGAGATGAGTCCTGAGTTGCGTTTGGCGGAGAGTACAGTAGTAAAAATTGCTGACAATCCCAAAACTGGAACGGCGGCAATTATGCTCAGTTATAATGAGCGAAGAGCACAGGTTTGTTACAATAATTACACTCATATGAATACAGGAAGCGCTTAGCGCGCCCAAAAAATTTGAGCCCATCCCTCAAAAAACGCGGTACCGGCTTTCATTTTTGTGCTATTTTTTCATCGCATACATGCAATTTTTGTGTCAGCCGACAACAATAATCATTGAAACGACAGTTATTTAATTGCCATTTTAAAAGATGTTTAAAAATATGTACTATCAACAAGGAGTGCCATGCATGGCTTCAGGCAAGGTACCGACCTTGATCGCCATCCCGCCTGGTGAAACTCGTCAAGCGTCTCTTGGCAAGAGTTACAACCGCGCTACCGCGAGTTCAGTTATCATTTGAAAACGTAAAACTCGGTGCTTGGTTGTTTCGTGTGTGGGTAAAATATGCAGGTCAATTTTGAGAGAGACGCGTGCGGCGACGGCGCCAACCGACGCGACGTGTGTGACCTTCGTATTTCGGTCCCGGAACCGAAATATAATTGATCACATCACGCTGCATTCGGTAATAAATACGAAATATCATTTCGCATACTTTCTGCGAGTTGGGTAATTGTACTAATTGTTGAATTTATTTCAGGTGGAAGTTGAATCACCTGTTGAGCATCCATTTTTTGTCTACGGTCAAGGTTGGGCATCGTGTCATGTGGAAAAAACATTAAAAAGTTATGGGCTAGAGGTGCACAAATTACGCGTTGGTGATGTACTCATATCGTTAATGCCTCGTGAACCTATGGAGTCAATGCCACCTTCGAACGCCACCACCACCACCACCACCACCACTCAATCGTCGGCTAATTTTACAAAAGAACATCAGCATCTAATGTATAATCTAATGAAAAGTCGTGATTACATTGCTCCGCCACAATCGCATTCCCAACCGCCGCCGCAAATACATCAAGATGCTCCAATGTCACCGGACAGTATGCGAAAAAGAAGATGGTCAGCACCCGATCATATCTGTGATGACGATGAGCAACAACAGCATCACACTGCTCGGCGGATGCGAGTCGAATAAGCACAGAGAAATACACAACACGCCAAGTTTGGCGCAAACACTTATTGTACATAGGTTTATGATTTAATACCCATTTAACCCAGAGTATTCGTTTAAACATGGTTAGGCATGCATGGAAGCGCATTCGTTGTTACGTTAACGAGTTGCAAACTCAATAAATACTGTGCATATGTTTTAATGAATGATCGTCAATGTGTCAAAGGCTGTTGTAAAGGCAGTTGTAATGCACCGTGTACAATTGCATTATGGGCTTTGTTAACCGATAGATTTAGGCGTTGGGAATTGAAAAGACGACATTTTACATTTGATTTGATACGTATACCATTACATGACAATAGGATGATGTCCCTGTTTTGGGAAATTTGCATAAAGTCTAGACCAAAAACACAGCTACAGCAAGCACAAGCAAGAGTAAATACGAACGGATAATTACGAAACATCCATAAAAAAATAATCAAAGCGCCACGCATAGAAGCAGTGCGGCCGGTGAATGCAATGGTGTAACGAACGAATTCGTCGAAGCATTCGATCTTGACGAGTGATATATTCGAAACACGAACAATTATTAATTTTACGTTTAAGGTGAATACGTATGATGGAGTCGGTTGGCATTTGTTTAATACGAATGTCGCCATCGATCTCAAGGGACCCGTGTGATAGAACTGCTTTTAAATGCTTAATGATGATGCAAAGATAAACTTTCACAAAGATCTGTATTTTATCGTATTTTCGTAACTTACACCCAAATACATACACATATTACAAAATAGACGACAATTTGGGATGCACTGATTGATGAACGAACTGATTTTTAGTGAATGATTTATATTAGGCAAAATGTTGATTAGTCCATGAAGAAAGTAAGTGATTAAGGAAGGACAAATCTAATATGTGCTCGACTTTTAGAACGTAGGCGCACGCTTCAGGAACATAACTACAAATGTTAATTTCCATGTGAATTCTTGGCTGTGATACAGTGAAGTATAATGGAATGAGCGACACACTTCCCTCCACGTCTTTTGATCCCAATTTACATGTGTCAATAATAATTATGCAAGAAATGTGACATACCTCAAATGCAGCAGTCGATGGAATAAAAAAATCGTGTTTTTGTATAGAATGCTACTTGCGAAAGTGAAGAGTAATTGTTATAAATCTTGTTGATGTTTTGTTGCAGTTGTTAAAAAGTTGTTTCTTGTATAATTTATATGATAATAAGCGTGAATCTAAATGCGAGGGAGAGTTATTGACTACAATTAGGTGTAGATAGTGTCAAAGATGATTATTATCGATTGTATTAATATTACTATGTTATTGTATAGTCTTGCTGCCGTAGGTCACATACCAGCATACACCATATCATTCGCAAAGAATTAAAATATGAAGAGGAAAATAAGCAGTAACAGAATTTGTTTTCCGGCGAACGTCCATGTTGGACGGACAAGGCATTAGATATTCAGTTTAAGAAATGTGTAGCACTTATGAAGAGAATGGATGAAAACATGTCCGCAGTGACATCGTAATCAGCTACATGACTATGATTAATCCCTAATTAATTATAAACTTTAAAGTGCCTTCAAAAAGCATAAATGAACGAAATGCGAGTTTATGTGACATTGTATTAGATTGTTTATGTACATTGTGTGCAATGGAGTATGTCAGAATGAAATTGGAATGGTGAGTGAAAGGGAAACTTACAAGATACAGTGCTTACAAATGTGTAACAAATTGAAATTTGTACATATACTATTTTACATATTAATTGTACAGTGTGCCATTGTTGTTAAAATGTTGCAAATTATAAGGCCGGAATGCGGTGCAGTCAAATCAATAAATACAAAATATGTATAATCACTTTGTTTATCTCATCAGGTTGCGACATTGCCTATACCGTAAAATGACACCTGATAGTACTCTCAAGTTTTTCCAGCTTACAATTAAATTTATGGCAGGAGGCCACCTCCACAACTCCAGCCATTCTGTGTCTGTTGGTTGAATTCTAGCGGAAATCCAGGTTTGTGAATCGTCGATTGTGATTAGATGGCCATGTTTGCGACTATCCCTCAAAATCATGCCAGCGCACCTTTGAATACCGGCCTTTTATGTTTGTAATTTTGTGGTGAGGCAAAAAATTAATTCTCCACCCACCAATTAATACTGGACTTCTACGTTTCTTCTTTTCTCCTATAATTTCTTTAACTATAAACATTCACTAGCTGCCAAGCTTATCAATTTTCCACCTCTCATTTAGAACCATGCATTCTCTCGCCCAATGCTCACAAGTATTCAACCCATTCTGACGCTATTCGTATCCTATCCATATTTTTCAATATATTCGTGTCCGATCCATATTTTCCTCCGTTACTCTTCTGATCCACACCTAGACCGGGCCATTGTTTTTTGTTCATGGCACTCATGTTAGTTTTATCTATATACGCAAGTCTGCTATTCTCGAACAGTTTGTACCTTAGATTCTAAGAGCTACTAGCTATGGACACCTGTCGGATATCGGCCTATTTCCCGAGCATCGACTACTTAGGTTATTAGCTATATTCAATTGCCTTTCAATGTAATTAGTCCTATTAGACACTAATTCTTCTAATCAATAGTACATTGAATAGAAGGAGAATTCATATTGCTCCGAGTCTAACGAGATTCGATCCCGAGTGCTCTAGTAATTGATCATACCTTTGAATTACTTGCCTAGGCAAAAAGTAGGTATCATCTTATTGTATTTGAAATTAATATGTAAGATTGTGTAGCCATATTCTTTTCGGATCTTTTATTAATATGCAATTCATTTTGATACCCGCGGAGGTACATGCCTATTCAATAGTAAATTGAGCAGGAAAACTAATTCATTTTGGTTTGCATCCAACGAAATTCGATCCCATATGGTCATTGGTCATACCTCTGAATCGCTTCCCTGGGCAAAAAGTAGGTATCATCTTATTGAATTTGAAATTAATAAGTACGAAGGTTTAGCAATAATAGTTTCTGAACTATTATGTACTATTAATAAAATGCAATTTATTGAAGCACCAGAAAAGTTTTGCTGGTAAATGTTTGAAAAATTCCAACCACTGTTAGTGTCTAGAACTGCGGATTATATTTGCCAAGATAATATTTGGATGTTTGTGAAATCATCACTGTGTTTAAGGAAGTGTGGGGTCCCTCTTTAGGTTTGGGACTCCTCTCTATACCTATACCGGTGGTGTCACCAAACGTATCGATAAGAAAGGCTGAAGCGAGTCCCTATCTGATTGTGAGTACCGTCAATTTGTAGTGGGGGCGTCCAATTTGTCCATGGGGGCGCGGGGGTATGTGCTTAGCGCGTTAACGGTACATACGCATGCGTAGCCTGGCACCAACAATTTACTGAGTGATTCGATATGATCTGTGGATTCGATACTGTGTACAGTACAAACTTAGATGCCATACAAAGCTGTTAATTCTACTGTTGAAAACTTCGATTAAGCCCATATTTGCAATGTCACTTCTTGAAAAAGTAAGTAATTTTTATATTTTCTGAAATAAGTCAGTTTGTCAAAATGAAATCAAATTCAAGTATTTAACTTTGCATGTATAATCAAAAAAATGATTGTTAAACTGAATTTGAACTTGTTTAATTGAATCTAATATACATATAGACATTAATGAATAGTTCAGCATTATTGAGGCCACTTATAGTCAAATGCACACATGTTGTTTCTTTGTCTCGGCATGTGGTATTATACAATATAAACGCATGATGTATATATGAACCTTAATTTGAATTAAATAATTCAAAAATAACTACATTTGTATGTCCACGTAAAATTTCACAACAAAATATTGACCTTTGATCTTATAATTGATTAAAGTTCAACGCCGATGGCTTTTGCGTACTCGACGCATTTCTATCACCAAATGAAGTAGATGAGTTACGTCAAGAATGCGTGCAGCTTGTAAAAAATATGCCGAATGAATCCGAGAGGACAGTGTTCAGCACCGTGGACTCGGAAGCGAAACAAAATAAGGAAAAATATTTTATGGATAGCGCTGATAAGATAAGCTACTTCTTCGAAGAGGGCGCATTGGATAAGAATGGCGCACTAAAAGTTGATCCTGAAGTTTCGCTTAACAAAATTGGACATGCCCTTCATGACATCAATCCGATATTCAAAAAATATACATTTGATGAACGAGTGAAAGAGGCGTGCTACCAATTAGGGTTTAAGGAACCAGCAATTGCCCAAAGCATGTATATTTTTAAAAATAAGCAAATTGGTGGGGAAGGTTAGTAATATCTTTTTTTCATGTACAAATTGATTCTAAATATTACCTATAAATACATATTTCTATATTCTAATTACAAAGGAATGTGCGTTTTAATAATTTTTGGCTCTTGTCGCATGTTTGTTGCATAGGAGTGATGCTCTGACGTAGAAATGTATTTATTCATGATTCATAGATTTGGATGTGCTCCAATTGCACTGCCATTCATTTGCTTGCGTGTGAACATCTTTAACTTTAACACATCATTTATTGTTAGCTCCTGTATGGCAGATATTATATATATACTGCGACAAGTCGGCATTTTTAATGTAATACTGAACGTTTAATTTTAGTCACGCCACATCAGGATGCATCATATTTGTACACCACCCCTTTGAAGGTCGTTGGATTTTGGATCGCGCTTGACGATGCAACTCTAGAAAATGGTTGCTTGAAATTCATTCGAGGGTCACACAAAGGAGATGTACATCGACGCTATATTCGCAACCCGGAGACGGGTTCTGACGAATTGATGATATACGATTCACCTGCACCTATATATCCCAAGAACCATTTCGAGGCCATTCCTGTTTCCAAAGGTAGAACTACGTTTGTAGATATAACTCGCGAACATGAAAATTATAACGTTTTAAGTTAATATTATACATATTTTAAGTTTAAATTCAAGGAACGGTTAGTTTGCAAGAGGCGAATTCAGTTCATACTTATATTTGGGTTTATACAGTGAAACCTCCCGAATACAAAAAATCATTGAGAAACCAGTTTTTCCGTTGTTGGCAGTTTTACGCATAAAATTGAAAAAGAAACAAAATTACAAAATTTCGGAAGCCCTCAGGCTCGGGCATCTCTTCACCATAAATGGCGACGCCAATGATTTACCAATATATAACAATCAATTATTCGCAAATGTTTCATTCCGTCAACGTGGAACCTGTCTAACGCGGGTTATACAGGATCAGCGTAATACTGGCCAATTTACATTACATATGTCTTGCAAATCTACAGACCTTGCAGACCTGAAAAATTAACCATTGTTGACAGGATTTCGCATACTGAAGGTTCCGTATACTGTAGATTCCACTGTAATTTATTTTAAAATAGAAAAATTAGGTATCAAATTGATTTATGACCCGCACCCACGCGTATGCCCTATTTCGGATGCAAAGCATCCATCTTCAGGCATATATTGACTTTAATCGTAATATTAGGGCGCTATTTATACTATATTGTTTTCCCTGATACGTGGTGAGAGACTTCCTGGTGAAGTATTTTGGTTAAACTAGGTAAAAGGGTTTGTGATTTTTGATCGCATGCAACAGAAACTTGTGGGTTTGGGTCTTCGGTCTTCAATTTCTAGTCAAGTAGACTCACAGAGCAAAATGTATAATTCATTCATCATTCTTGTAAATCATATACATTTACCTCTTTAGCGGTATAGAAATATAATGTATTTTGTTTAATAGAATTTTCTTCTAGGCTCATGTATTTTAATCGATGGAAAAGTGGTTCATGCAAGTGAACCAAACAAGTCTACGAAATCCCGACCTATTTACACGTTCCACGTAATTGAGACCGACAATACAAAGTATTCCGAAGAAAATTGGTTGCAGCTGCCAGCCCAAAAATCATTTTTGAAATTGTACTGCAATTGAAATTGAATTATTTTAAATAAATCATTATTAATAATTTTGTGAAAAACAATATTATACTCATTGCAAGTGGTATAGACCAGGCCAGAATTTTGTCTGGCCCGTGAAGAATTGTATATATTTTTTTTGTTTGTTTTTACCAAGCATCGACTGCTATGGTCATCATCCTATTCAATTCTTTTTTAATGTAATTAGTCATATTAGAGGCTAACACTATTGATAAGAAGAAGAATTCACTTTACTTTGCATCTCCACCGAGAATCGAACCCGGGATCTCATGGCCAGTAAATATTATTATTAAAAACAGAAATATTAGTTTTTTAGAAAATATATATATAGAAAAAACAAACTGTTTGGCCCGAGGTCAAATTTTTATCTACAATGTGACCCGAGGTCAAATTTTCGTCTACAATATGGCCCGACTATTAAAATATTTGCCCACCCCTGGCATAGATTATAATGGTTTAAAATCTACTGGATTCGATTTTAGTGCATATACTTACATTGTTTTTTGATTCTGGTGCGTTTCGCAGCGAGTTGTACTGTTAGTATTCATAGCAACTACTACGTAAATTATTAACAAATATATGAAACTATTATATTATATTATTTTATACAAAATGAAAGCAACCATGAACAATTTATTTCCCAGCTCTGGATAACCCTTAATAATCGAATTAGCTGATGATGTACCATTTACATCGACTGGTATAATCTCCGTTTCTGTTTGTAAAGGTGTGATTATTTCTTCTTTTAAATCTAGAAAAGAAATAAATATTAATGAAAAGTACCAGTAAATAAAATTTGCAAATTGCTGTAAACGTCCAAATATTTATATCTTTCTTGTAATAAAAAATAGGATTTTTTAAAATGTGTTTTACTAATTATTGGCAAAAAGCGTGAATTGAAATTTATAAATTAGTCAAAATATTAGAGACTTCGCAAATATGTTTCCATTAAATAAAATATAATCCTGAACGGATAGTTCAATTGAATGTCTTTGCATGAGCATTGAATAATTTTTTTTTTGTTTGATTTACCGAGCATCGACTGCTATGGACATTAGCTCTAATCAGTTCTTGTTCAATTTAATTAGCGATATTAGAGGCTAATACAATTGATAAGAAGAAGAATTCACTTTACTATGCATCCCCACCGAGAATCGAATCCGGGACCTCGTGGGCAGTAGTCATCAACCATGCCACCGCGCCACTTGGCTGGACTGCATTGGATAATGATAAATTATTTAATCAGGTTTACTCAATCTGTATGTGACACTGTTTAAAAAAAACTATTTATGAAAACTTGTACTTATTATACATTTACCTGCACCAACTGTGGCAAATCTGAGAATGGGGCTAGGTTTAGACCATCCGTATCTATTTCTGGATACCAATAACGCTTCATAGATAGTTTTTTCCTTTAAGCCTTTGATTGTATACAATTTGGAATGCATATGTCCAGAGTTACTATTATGTTCAGTAGGTATAGTCAACTTGGTCCAATCAGGTTTGTGAATTGCTTTGGTTTTATATGGACGGAACCATAGATTGTATTCAATGATCGGAGTATAGCTATCTACTTCCCAAATGAGAGTGTATGAATTCATTGATTCCATGTTTTTCTCATCAGTTTTTTTGAACACACCTGGATTAGGTACTCCTAAAATACAATTTTAATCGAAAAATACATTAATTTATGAAATATTACCTGAAAGTTGTATTTGAACTTCCCCTTGTCCTAAATCATTTGTCGCACGGCAAGTGTAAATACCAAAATCACTTCGCAACACTTTCCGTATTAGCAGAGTATGTTTATCTCCATCTACTAAGGTTAAAACTCTTTGGTCTAATGGGACATTAATCTCACCTTTCAACCATGTAACCATGGCCTGAGGATCGGAGGAGACTTTACAATCCAATTGCACGCGTAGATCTGGTGCGGTATGCACCCATGATCGGGTTGACATTAACTCAGGGGGATCTGCAGATATCAATTATGATTAAATGTATTTTTGAAATTTATAGCTAGGATATAATTTAGAATGTATTTACTTACAAATAACATTAAGTTCAATTTCCGCTTTTGCTGCTTCACCAACACCATTAGCTGCGGTACATTCGTAACTACCTGCAAGATTCCTGTCGGAAGCAGTAAATCTTAACGTTTCTCGGCTATCTCTGAGTTGCATAATTTCTCCCTTCGATGACCAAGTTACAACTGGCTGAGGAACACCCCCAGCTTTGCAAGTCATCTCAACTTCTTCTCCAAGTTTCACTTCAAGGAAACCATCTTCAGGGAGACGTATAATTGAAGGTGGATCTATATAAATTAATTAAATATTACTTATTCGACTTGAACCGGAAGTGGAGGAATAATTGGGATGTGGTACTAAGGTTATGGGATGTATGTGTCAAGCTGTGTGAATGGGAATCCATAGAGAGGAATAGACGTGGTTCATCAAAGATATGATGGGCCTCGAAAGATCTACTCCCAGGTATATTGCATTGCAAGAGATAGGGAAAACGACTGTTAAATGGAAGTCGATTAGCAGGGTTGTAAGGTTTGAAGAGAGAGTGAATAGAATAAGAAGCGGAAGATTAGTGCAGGATATATGGGAATGATGTGTATGTTAATAAAGATGTGAGTGGTTCGTGAGTGAATAGAAGAAATGAGTATGAGTATGTGGGTTTATCGGAACTAGCGGTAGGGAAAATATTGCGGGAAGGGGGACCGTTAGAATGGAATGTGCGTGAAAGGGGTCGAAAGGTGGAAGAACAGGTGCGCCAAGAGAGCATTAGTAACAGCTCGTATAACCCGATAATGCAGATCATCGGACAGAAGCCAAGCTATGATAGCAAACAGAAAATGAGCACCGACGACAAACGGGTTATGGGTAGGGCAAGGTGTGAGACTGAGGAGCAAGGAAGAAAGGTGTGGATGGGGTATGAATATATGGAGTTAGGGTTATGTCGAGGAGTGTTGGAGTGTGGGAGCATTTGTGAACCTTTTACTGCTTCTAAAAGTTACAAATCTCTTTCATTAAACGCCACTTAGAACATTCGGAAATTAACTACATAGTCTAGTTACAAGAATTCAAGAACATTTCTTACGGGAGGTGATTTTTTGAATATATCACCTGTGATTTGCATAAGTTGCTTATATCACTCACGGAGAAAAGGTTCACACATTTCTGTAGCTATGTTTTGTCATCATGTTAAAATAATTATAACAGTGTAACTTGAATACAATGTCAAGCTTAAGGAAATGAAGTTAGATAGTTAGTTATTTGGACGGATTAAAATCACACATACGCAATACTTCAATGGCGTGCAATTGTCGTACTGGTGACCATGGTTCTGGCCGAATAATTTCGCACATATATTCCCCTGTATCCTGCGGTTGTACGCTCATCACTTCCAATGAGCCATTGTCCCAGAACTTAAAACGCTCTGGAAGTTCCGGTGTTAGCGATCCGCTATCCAAAAATTGGACACCATTGCGATACCATTTTATTCGTATCGAATTTACTCCATCTAATGTCAAATAAAATCAAGATTTATAATTCATGTTCGGGTAACATAGAACATTACATAACGTTACATAAGTAGACATTTTAATATCTGATTTAATAAGATACAGGGCTGCTCAACCCGTTGCGATGTACCAGTCGATCGCCGTGAGATTTTAGTTATATTTTCAATGTTCTTTCGGTTTGTATAACAAATTTTCTCTGCATTTTCTCGGCATTGGCATAATAAGAGTCGATTTCTAATGTGGTTTCTTGAATGTACAATGTTATCTATCTGACAAAGGAGTTAGTTATCCACTATTAACTAACAAAAAGTAGTTACTACACTTATCATTTATGGCCGACTTAAGTTTAAAAATTATTGACTTAAATCTTGAACTTTAAGGTAAGGGACGAAATTTATCTTTTTATGGAAAGTTTGACATTTCGTAATGAAAAACAATGCTGAAATGTATTCAGCACTGTTATGAATTCCTAATCATATCCATATAATGTCCATATCCATATAATGTGCATATTATAAAACAGGAGTAGAAAAATATAGTTATAATAGCACCTACCTATTTATTTTAAAATAAGTATTTCTTGTATTAAATTTTGATTCAAGACGATTATGATTATAAAAAGGTTGGGCAGCCCTGCTATAAACTAATGGGATTAATTATCCTTAAACATTCTTAAATTTTACCTATACATATTTAAATTTTCACTAAAAGTAAGTAAGACATATAAAGTAAGTTAAAAAGATGCATCAAACTGCTTGAACGGTACAGTTATTTTTCTTTCCTCCATTTATTTTTCGACAACAGATCTTTCCGTTGGGATCAGATTCACCATAATTAAGAAATTTCTTATCAAATACAAATTAAATAAAGACACGATATGCGAACAAGGAGACAGAGAAAATTGGCGCGTATGCGAAGAAAAAAGGCGTTAAAAACGTTAAAAACCGGTACCGTGTATATTGAGTATTCAATTTATCAATTTATCAATCTCATTGATTTATTCTAATAAAGATAATTGATTAAGAACGTCGGCATCGGGTTTGATTAGAAGAATAATTTAATAGAGTATAGCTTTGATGGTATCTTTCAAAAAACCTATGAACATCAAATAACAATGAACTAACATGATATTCTCAGTAAGAAATCACCTTCATTGAAACAATATAAAATAATACTTTTCTAGCACAATATCTTTATTAAAATTATAGTCGCATATCTTAGTTTACTTTAAATAAGTTCACTCAAAATGGACATTAACTTTTTTTTGCTTTCAATTACCATTACTCGTAGTTTCAAGATAACAAGGCAAGAGTACTGAATTATTTTCGTGTGCTTTTACTGTTGTAGGTACACTTTTAAACTTCAGCTCGTCGTTATCTTCTTCACAATTTCCAAAATTCAGTAAAGCACTAAACACTAGAATACCACCCACAAACAACACGCATCTTAATTTTAAATGCACTAGTTTCTCCATTATTTAGTTCACCTTCGATGCGGTTCGAATTCTGTTAGTTTATTCACATACCGACAGCTTAATGTTGTTTATTTCTTAAATTGGCCAGGATGGCAGCACAATTACAATGGCAAGTTATGATAAGCGTGTTACGTCTGCCAACAGGCTGAGCGCAGAACTGAATGAGTCGCGTCGCGGTAACAGGCTCTGAGAAGGACCCTCTTCTCCATGTGTAATGTATATAGTGATCCACTCACGCCTCAACTATTCATTATCAATTATAGTCCTCTTCACATATGAGTATCAAACGTAGGCATACGCACGACACGTTATAATCGGACAATGAAAACGTTTATTGTGTTAAGCTTTACAAGCGCGTCGTTGAAGGAGTGCCTTGATTTATCCTAAATGTATTTACTCTGTAAGTACTATTTCCCTAAATGTGTCTTTATTCTACCTCATTTATCACGGCTATAACTTAATACGGTATTGTGTATGATTCATGTTGCAATTGTACGTTCATTGTGGACGACTTTAATTCAATTAAAGAGCAATTGGAACACAATAACAAGATATAGCATACCGCATGTTATTGTTGATGGTCACTGAATTATTGATTTAATTAAATAATCTCGTGAAGAAATAAAAATATATAAGATTCATTTTACGGAATTGGGGAAAAACACAGACATTTTTCATCTTTTTAAATCCGATCTTTAAGGCCGCATGTTTCTCTTCAACGATGGATAAAAATGATAATTAAGAAATAAGAACTAAGGACTAGCCGAAATGAGGTCCCTAGAAACGTTATTTTTTCTACACCGGTTCTATAATATGCACATTTCATTATCGAGTAATGTCATACACACCCTATGGCTGTTCATGTGCTGGTAGATGGCGTAGTTCTAAGCAAGGCAATGTGTTCATAGTAGCTTCATAGTTGTGTCCGCGACGTGATTACTGCGAGCGAGTATAGTTTTTTTTTCTATTACTGTTGTAAAATGTATACATTCCCTTATCGATTTTGATTAAGAAATGTCATACATATCCTATATACTTTGATTTCTGTAGGAAAATCAGTAAGGAAATGTGTTCTAGTACCACATAACTGCGTGCGTGGCATGCATTTGCGTGCTCCGTCGCCTGTAATTTTTGATAGAAGACACATTGATATCAGAAAACTAAATCTTCTCTTTTTTTGCAGCTCGAACCGAAGTTGCGCGCACGCAGCTGCGTGCACTGTCGTAGTATTCGAAGCAGTAGCACTATGAAGTCATTTCCTCACTGGTTTGACTAGAACTTCGCCTTCTAGAAATAAAGGAAATGTGAAATGTTTAGGACAAGTCATTTTTGAGATCGGCGATGTTAATGTTATTAACTCAACAATGCAACCAAGAAACTATTGTAGTTGATAGGGGCAAATTTCATCCGAATCGAATGGTACACGATTTGTATATATTAGAGGAAAGTAAATATAAATAAAAGTGTGATCTTCAGAAGTCATTTCAAACCATTTTTCTAATAGCGAAAATGTCTCCGCTTTTTGACTCAACTTTTATGACTTTTAACATGACTTTTAACAAAAACGGTTGTAATGAAATGAAGTGCTGTTCAGGGAGTTTAAAGTAATTTTCGCGCTGAATCGATTACTGCTGATTTATACTTCTGAGATTTTTGAGATCGGCAATTACTAATTAGAGTAAACTTCAATGATATAATTTTTATTACGTTTTAAGTTTCAAAAGTTCAAATTTAAAAGGATTCGGAACTTATTGTAAATATACGTGTTAAACGAAATGATTTATTTAACTATTGATTGTGAGATTTTAAATATTAGTTTGTACATTTTATAGAGGGCGTACTTTTGAGTGACTATTTTGTGTTGGTGACACTGGATTAGTTTTCTGTCAAAATGTCTTACTTTTGAAACTGTTTTCTCTTTAAACCTTTTTGTGGTAAAGATCTCTTGTAACCTTCATCTGCCAGTTTCAGCGTCGCTTCGTGATACCAGCTTTATCACCAATTTCAATAGATTGTATATAATTGTATTAATATTATTATATTGTGTTGTTTCCATGAAAATCAAAAGATAAACAGTATTGGTGTTTTCCATGGGAAAATACATATTAGTAATGTTTAAATACTCTTAATTACAGGAAGTCTATCAAAATCGAATTATCAAGCAAACCATGATAACTTTATTATTAATATTAGTTTTACCGAATGCGCATGCGCGGGACAATGCCGAGAAGACATCGACATTTCAAGAATTAAGCCTGTTCTTTGACAAAATATTATAAAAATCCTTCCTAATATTGATTCAATTAAAAAGGGAAATGGTAGTTAACATTTCAAATATGCTAAAATTCATTCGATTTCAAACTTCGATATTAGTCGGAACCAATCGGTGTTTCTCGCCGCTCATTTTAGTGAATTTACAGTCATCTAGGGTTTTTAAGTTCTGCGATCTCTCATCTCTAGTATTTTTTCTTTAATGGCGGCGCGCGCTATCTTCTTGACATGCTTGACAGTTACGCGAGAATGGCCGGAGTGTCATTGTCTGGCCCATCTTAAGTTATTGTAAATAATGTTTTTTTAATTACTAGTTAAGTCATAATAGTAGTAATCACTTAGATACTTCGGCGACAAAAGCGTAAGTAGAATCTATGAAACCCGCAAAGTAAACGGTATAGTAGCCATGTATTATCTGCGGTAAACATTTCAAGAGATAAACAAAGCTTTGTTGGTCTGGAACGCTGATATTTGCTTATATTTTACCTGTGCTACGCCGCATTCATTGTGAGTACCGTAAATATGATTCAATTAACAGTATTCTTCGTTCGATTTTATTGATCGATTTGATTTAGACTCTGACCTAACCAACAAAGATTAGATTGCTTTTGAAGCAAAACTTACACTACAGACAACTTTGCTTTTGATTTCTCTTAATCGTTAATATCTCTTGCTGGAATTTCAGACATGGCTTAAAAATGTGGTCCTCTGCTGCGACACAACTGAACAATTCCAAAAATGCACAAAAAATTCGTACCCTGGGCATGACCTCAGCCATTTCATTGGCCGAACCGAAGCCCATTGACATAACTAAGTCGATGGAACTCGAGGAGGCCCTGAAGCCTTATGATGTATTCGAAACTGAGCAAGAACTCGATCACCGCATGATCATACTTGGTAAACTGTATTCCTTAGTAAAACAATGGATTAAAGATGTATCTATTGCTAGGAATATGCCTGAAAGTGTTGCAGAGAATGTGGGGGGCAAGATTTATACATTTGGTAGTTATAGATTAGGTGTAAGTACAAATATTGGTAAATGTAATGTGACATGATGTAATTGAATGAGTTGATTTCTAGGTACATAACAAGGGTGCAGATATTGATGCGTTGTGTGTTGCACCACGGCATATCAATCGCAGTGATTATTTCACAACATTTTATGACTTACTGAAGCAACAACCAGAAGTGCGTGATCTGCATGCAGTAGAAGAAGCATTTGTGCCAGTGATCAAAATGAAGATTGATAACATAGAAATTGATTTATTGTTCGCTCAATTGCTTCTCAAAGAGATACCTGATTCCATGGACCTGCAAGATGATATGCTGCTCAAAAACTTGGATCCCAAGTGTGTGCGAAGTCTCAATGGCTGTCGCGTTACCGATGAGATTTTGCGACTGGTCCCAAACATCGAAAATTTCCGACTAGCTCTACGAGCAATCAAATTATGGGCTAAAAGTAGGTGGTTGACATTTACACATTTTATCAGTACAACAAGTTTGCACTACTTCCGTACACTATTAATAATATTAAAATTAACTCTTCCAGAACATGGTATTTATAGTAATATATTAGGGTATTTGGGTGGTGTATCGTGGGCGATGTTGGTAGCACGAACGTGTCAGTTGTATCCAAACGCAGCACCAGCTACCTTAGTGCATAAATTTTTCCTAGTGTTCTCAAAATGGAAGTGGCCGCAACCGGTACTGTTGAAGCCCCCATCCAGTGTCAGTTTGGGATTCCCCGTCTGGGATCCAAGAGTAAGTGTTGTATTTTATAGGATGTGCAAGATGCGCAGTTTTATGGACCAATTTTGTAGGTAAATATTCAAGACCGTCATCATCTCATGCCTATAATTACACCAGCATATCCACAACAAAATTCCACTTTCAATGTTTCTCAGTCGACTAGAGCCATTATGATGGAGGAATTTGCAAAAGGTCTGACGCTCACTGAAGATATTGTGATAGGAAAACAAACGTGGGAGAAGCTTTTCGATCCGCCACCGTTTTTCATGAAGTATCGACATTTTATCGTTTTGTTGGTCTCAGCTGCTTGTCAGGATGATCATTTGGAATGGTCTGGATTAGTTGAAAGCAAAATTCGTCTACTTATAGGTAAGTTGATTGGCATTTTGAATCTGGTCTAATGTATGAGTAATGTCTTAGATTCATATTTCGTAGGGGATTAATTTCTCTATCAATTTTCTTCTATTCTGTTATAATTTTTTTCGGTCTTTCATTGATTCTGTTGCTCTGCCTTTCCTAATTTTGGTCCGTTCTTATCATATGGCATATAAATATGACTCTTTAGATACCATAAATTATTCAACTCATTCCATTTGCTATTCTTTTCTAACTTTAAGGGCACCAGTGGTAGTTGTAACTTTCTATTTTTGTTTTTCCTAAAAATATTGATATAGATTTTTGAGGCATTTGCAACTCGGGGCTTCCATCAAAGTTATCTGCACCCACTAAAATTTTCTGCCAGCCTCCTAATATTCAATCTAGTATTACGACTATGTAAACTCTTCTAAAATATTCCATGTCTTAATTAATTTTCGGTTTGCTTTAATTCATCAATGTCTCGTCTACATAATTAATGATTGGCCTTCATATTATCTTAGACATACTATTATGCTAATCTCTGTTAATATTTCTCACTTATTGACAATACCCTCTTGTTTAGATGTTTAAATGCTTGTGCAGCTCGACTCCTAGGCATTTACATCTGTTCTAACACGATGTTTCCATTCGCATTTTCTTTCTTTCTGCCATTACTTTGGTTTTGTATAAGTTGAACCTTATGTTCATTTCCCCTTTACTTGTTCGTGCTAAATGCTCATTTTTACATTGATTTATTCCCTTTTCTTTCCAAAACCCCTAAGTTATCACGATTGCACAGTTCTTTACTTACTTCCATTATGTTTTTCATAAATATGTAAATAGGCTGAGCAGGGATGAGCAACCCGCGGCCCGTCGAACATATTTGTGTGGCCACGAAAATATGCTTGTATGACTCGCGGGTTATTCTTTGGGAAACAACAAAACCATTTTATACCTTATAAAAGTAGTACATACTATACTGCTCATTTCGGATTTTCCATTTATATACAATTTTGAAAAAAGGTACCCTCGAGAAGAAGACGCATATTGCACTAGCCCACATCAACCCGGAAAGTTTCAGCTATGCTGAGCCCAACTGCGAGGAGAATTCGATCACCAGCCTGTGGTTCATTGGTCTTGAATTTGAGAAGACCGAAAACATCAACATCAATTTAACCTACGACATACAAGTGTTCACAGAGACAGTCAATAGGCACGCACACAACATCAAAAAGGACGGCATGCGGCTAGAAGCGCGTCATGTTAAGCGCAAACAACTCAGTCAGTATCTCTCGCCCAGTTTATTGGCGCGCGAAAAGAAATCTATGGCGGCGACAACGAAGAATGGCGCTGAGTTGCGCAAGCGCTCTGGGGAAAAGGATGAGAAAGAGCCAACGCAGAAGAAGTTGCGCATATCCGAAGAGATAAATCCACAATCAGTGCGTAAAAACATTTCACAATTTTTCACTACATTTGCAATACATTTAACACGTTCGTAATTTTGCCTAAATAACACATGTAATTCTGTTGGATTTTGTTTGGCTTGGTTTGCAGTTCGAAGATTCGTCGAACGCGTCGTTGAACATCAACGATGATTCCAATAGTAACATCAGCATAAATGAGGAACATACTGCGACAACACCGACGATAGCACCGCCAACGGCAAAAACAACGGATAGTAGTCAGCCAGCGGCAGCGGCTCAAGCATTATGCACTTGAACTGGATAGGTAGGTACGTACATCGCCTATACACCCACCCCCTGACATGAATACAGTCGTGTCGGATTTGGCAATATGCAAGAGTTGTGCACAACTTTTCGAAATCGCCGAACACCGAATTATCTAACTGTAAAACTCGCGATGACACTATAGTAACGACGATTTGCACATACAAAGCCATTTGATATGATGGTGGCTCGAATCTGACTGCGCGCCCTGGAGAAGTGGTACATTTTTCAGGTCCATTGGTTACGTGTCCAACGGATATTCATGTATGTATAATAGAATAAATACGTTCCCAAACTCTTCGCGCAAGGTATGTGTAAAATATTGTCGCGAATTGTGTGCAATTTCGATTTCATATAAAATGACTTACGTCAAGAAAATAAGAAATATTTTAAGGTGCACTTTTCTTTCTTTTTGTCTCATATACAATTTATATTATTTATGGGCTAATGGTTATAAGTTGAGGATATTAGTAATGGTACTTTTTACAATTCGCGTTGGTCTCTTGACTCGCTTTAATACAAATGCAATACAGACATTATTGGGTTTAACAACTGCATCTACATTGAAAAGGAGAACATTGAAACTCTGAGAGCGATAATATTTTACGTCTACAAGTTCGAGGCTGACTAATACAATTTAACTCTCGAATACATATTACTTATTTTAACTTTTATTAAATTGGATATAATTGTTCCTTTTTCGGAGAGGTTACTGCTGTAGTTTGGCTAATATATATTTATCTGTCATCGATCTTTGTGTCGCGTTATCAAATAGATTCACACATACATTTGAACACTACAAATATAAGAATTCAGGAACATCATACGGTATTCCATTCTCACTATTATCTTGTATATATTTATGATTGATATAGTTTTATTAGTGGTGTAAGCATCGCTTGTGAAAGCACTGAATGATTACTGACGTATTTATTATAAATGAAGCTGCCTCTGGCTGAAGGAAAATGGGGTTGACTTTCGTTGGTTGTTGATATTTGATGAACGAAGATTGCAACCAACTTGTACGTTTATTTTTTATACTTAATACTTGAATACTTATAAGTTATTACAAAGCTGTGTCAATGAAATTGTAATATTCTTGGCATTTGAAAAATAAAAAAAAAAACAATCCCCAAAAATATATGCATTTTATTGTATTATATTTTTTAAGTTTTTATTATTGCAGGTATTTTTGACTAATCTAGGGGAGGAACAAACGAATTAGATAAAATCTTTCTTCTCTTTGACGAAAACTGTAAGCGGGCGCCAAAATCAGCAAGCCAACGTCAAAATTCTTCAGAGCACGCTTGTAGAAGCTACTAATGAAACGTAACGTAACGTTTTGTTTAAGTCAATTTGACCCTCTATTAGATTTTTACATTAAGAATACATGCAGTACCATCGCGCGTCGTGATGCCCTCCTTTTGTTGAGATTTATGCGTTAAGAAGACTTTGGAACAAACATTTTCTAAAACATTAAAAAAGTATCAAACGATACTCGTGTGTAAATGACTATTGGTGCACTTGCTGTCAGCACAGCAGCATGCTTAAAATCCGTTTTCACCCTTGCACCGTTATATGCTATAGATTCTACTTTTTTTCTGACGGAGACTCTACCTTCATCGGTGACTCCATGAAACCAAGGTTGTGAAGTGATAGTTCACCGGTGGAGATGTGTCGTACCCAATCATGTCTTCATCCCTCTATAATCACTTACTGCGCTTCTGCCTGCCTGATTTTTGAAGAAAACTAAAATCACATAGTTTCTAATAACGGAAGTATGATTTGTAACTTTTCATGGGAGTAACCTTTCCAATTTACTACGATATATTATTATTTATGAGAAATAATTTGACAAATTCTGTTGCAATTTTCATGGTATAAGTTTTTTTTTATATTGTATTTGAACAATATTTTATTTTGATTTGCGCCCGCTCATATTCAATCCCGGGACCCTGTCAGCAGTCTTTGTGGTCAACTGGACATCGAGGCTTATTAGCAAAATTAATTAAGGAACGAAGAAATATAAAAGTATTATTAAATAAAATATTAATAGATCTAAAAGCATTTATTGCTAAATCAGTCGTTTATACAATCTATCTAGGTGGTAAATATCGTTTGATAATATATGATAAAGTCCTTCGCAATTTATTTTGCTCAACTTTATCATATTCGCATTATTTCAAGAGGGTGATGCTGCGCCAACCACATCCACATGATGACTCTCCAGAGCTCTATCGATTTCTCTTTGTAGTGCGCACACTCGTACACCGAAAGAGTTTACTAACAAGAGTGCTCCTCTGTTGTGTTATATTTAGGGCGGTACAATTAAATTGAACAGAAATCTCCGAAAATCCTGCGAACAAACTTAGAAATAGGCCTCTATCATCGATTCTTATTAGGCGTTTTATTTGCGATGTAACTATTTCAGTCTTCACAGCTTCCCAATGGACCATCACAGACAATTTTTAAAGTGAATTCACCAATATCCATACAAAATGAAATTTCAATTTAAATGTTTCATTTTGACCAGTTTCCTATACATTTCAGTAATCCATGGTAAGTTTTAAATATGTTTTATATTTAATATAGGTCACATCATTTAAGTTTCAAATATTTTAGGCGCACACTCAACCACTAAACGCGCCCATGAAGAAGACTACTACTACGATTATGATAGCAACACGAATAGCAATAATCTATCTAAGGTACAGTTTAAACCGGAATCGTTGATTATACCACAACCAGACCCAAATACCAAGCATCATCAAAAATATTCGGTGGATATTTTGCCCGAAGTCGAGTTACCCGATGACTCACTTGCTGATACGGATCTTCGAGATCACGATTTCATTGATAACTTAATGTACGTTTATTATGGATCGCATAATAAAAATGTGAGCAATTATGGACAGGAGATTATCATCGTGGGATCGGTGCTGAGTTGTGCCGCTCAACTTCTCACTATTTTTATCGTCCTTCTTAAGAAGAATTTCAACAGCAAGCGGGAAGTGAATTGCATATTTTTGCAATTGATGGGATGCTTTTGTTTGTCAAATTTGATTTTCATGTTAGGTGTTTATGTAAGTATGGGATGGTATACTTTATTAGATCATTGGCAATATGAATATATTTTGTTTCCAGTCTACAAAAAATGCAATCAAGTGCCAAATAATCGGAATTACCTTGTATTATCTGCACCTGTTAACTGCCTTTTGGCTATTTATGTATGTCTATTACATATACAAGAAGTTTTGCAATAGTGATATGTTTAAAATGCAAGCATTTTATTCCGTTGCATATGGAGCGCCTGCATTATTAACAATGGTAAGTAAATGTTATGTTGTTCAGTACTCCCCTAATTCCTCCTAGTTTTGTTAAATTTTTGGCAACATAGAAATGTTTTTTTTTCTGTTACATTCATAAAACTGCTAAATTTGTAATAATTTATTGATGATCAGAGTAGTTTCAGGTGGTAAGATTATTTTCACACAGAATAGTAGTAGAAAAAAGCCTAGTGTGCAACTCGCATGGAATGGCCTTTCCTAACTCATATGATGAAACGCGTATCATCCCATGCTCGTTGTACAATATACTAATTTTCTACTCTTGTTGTATAATAATAATGGTTCTGTGGCGATCCATGTCACACTTTAACATGTGTTAGTTTTGTTTTAGTTAGTTTTTTTCTTCACTGCCTATTCTCTCAATTTCAACTCTGAAAATTTTTTGCATGCACCCCAAACGCAGGTATATCTTTCTCTTACCCCTCTCTAGGTATTTATCTTTCCTTTCCTCGAGGACTTACTTTTCTGCTTCCGAGCGCCTTCCTATTGTGTTTCACTTTTTGACTTTACTTGTGTGATAATAAATCTATTCGTTATTCCTAAACAATTGCATCATTCAACGCAATTAACGGCACATCGTACCCTACAGTTCTCATTTATCCTAATTGGAATATAGAGCCGTTAGCATTCACCGGTCACGGCTGGGTCCGGTCTCGCCGTACGGTTTCTTTGCATGTGTTTTATTTATCGGCCAATCCTCCTCCTTATTTAGTATTCAGGAAATCTTAATTTATACCGTCACCGGGATTTGAACCTGGGACCTTTGCGTTACAACGCTTTTACTTTACCACAACGCCACGCACACTCCTGTTGTATAATTAACACATTTCAGTATTGTTTTTGATTAGGAAATATCATACATATCTTACAAATCTTCATTGTCTACTTGTTTGCGAAGCAAACAATACTGTAATGTTCCTATAGCAATGCCGCGTTTCAATGTTTTGTATCGAATCCATGCTGAAATCCCTGCTTCGATGAAATATAAGTAATCAAATAAGACTTGTACTATTTATGTAACTTGTTATTATTGTAGCATACCTTATGTTGTAACTTAAGCCAAAATCTTATATTGCCAAAATCTTATATTGTTTCTCAAAATTATTTTAGATATCTATTCTAATATCACCGAGAAGTTTCGAAACGAAACGATTCTGCTTCATATCGGTGCAAAAAGGCATGATTATTAATTATATGATGCCTGTTTCATTGCTCATTATTGCAACAACTGTGTACTGTTTAAATGGAATTCGAAAGATCAACATGGAACTTTCTAAACTTGAACTAACGAGCTCCGCCGAATCACTAAATGCCCTCAAGCACGAAATCGAAGGCGTCAATGATGATAGAAACTGTCCTGATGGGGAAATTATCAGTTTACGAGAGAGCAAGCGTTGTTTGAAGACATTGTGCATTGTGCAGACGAGTTATGACATTGTATGGTTCGTTGCGGTGCTTGCTCTCGAAAATATTAATTATAACAATAGCATGTCCATCGTGTACACGATAACTTCGTGTCTCTTGGTAACTAAAACTATCTATAACTATCCTGCTCGGGCATTTATTTAGTTGAATGGTCCTAGAACAATATATTAACTTTATTAATTGTTTTAGACTTGGTACATATTTGTACGGACAAGAACCTTTTTGCCTACAATAATAAATAATCGGTTGAAGTTGGTTGAAGATGTGCAAGATCATATTAAGGTGAATAATGTTAATGCCTTAATGATATCTCGTCGTGGTTCGTCAGATAGTATTCCATTGCTAGTGAGTTCTGAAACGGAGATGCGAGAACTTGCACGTCATGATTATATTAGCACTATTAGCAACTAAAAGCGACGTGGAAACCATAGACAACATGCAAAATGTTATAGGCTTTATATAATATTCTAAAGTAGTCTGCAAATAAAGGAACTGCAAAATGGAACATCGGCCTATATCAGTATTAATCTTTGATGACTGAAGGAGCATGCAAAATTTAAAAGATTTTTCAAATTACAAAATATATTGTTCGACTCACATTAACATGTTAATTAGTATATGAATATCAATCAAAATAAATTAATCAAAACAAATGGTTGATTGATTTTTAACTCGTAACGTTTGACTAAGATTCTTCTTCCTTCCCGCATAGACGTTTACCGGCCATCATAGTCCGCCCTTGTAAAAGCGCATCCAAAAGATTTGATACCATCCTTTCAAATATGTGGTACCGGTTTTGATTATTGCGGTTATATTCTTTCACCTGCACACCAATTTGTTCTGGTATTGAAGCAAGTCGTTTGTCTACTTATTGAATCCCTATCGAATTTTTGTTTAATATCACTATAAAGTTAGGATTCACCCACACGTCTTGCCTGAAGAAGGATGCTTTGCCTAAAATTCTGTTCAATTCTGATTGCGCAATATGTGAATTACACTATTACTATATTTAAATAAATTTATTTTACTACTCCTGTTGTATAATGTATACAATATATTAACAATGTTGATTAAGTTATAATCATAACAGTACTGGTAGATGATGGCTGGTAGATCTAGGCAAACAACTGATATAATGGGTTCATGGTAGTTCAACAGGAGAGCGCGGGCACGCCGCGCCGTTGCCAGCGACTGCGTCCTTCTTAGCGTATGCGCGTGCCACGTAACTTGTAAATGTTTAATTTGTAATTTAGTATATCGAAAATTTAGCGGTACAGTTTTAGAATTGCACGGTACTAGTTGTTAGGATATTCTGGTCTCTATAAGAATTATTAACATGTACAATTTTATTGTAATCTAATATTTCTTGCAGATGTTTCGAGTTTAAAATAAAATCGTGTTTTCAGCAAAATTGTATTCTTGTTGAACTTTAAAAACCTTCTTTTGATAAATACAACTGATAACATGTTTTACATACTTGCCAAAGGGCAAGACGAAATTTAATTTGCCTCCATTTTGTGACACTATAGGCAACTTCTAAAATCTATTCACACATTTGAAAATAATCAGCTGCTGTTATGTTATAACCTCACTTTTTCTTAAAAACATTCGAAGTCGTACTTGTGAAATAAAAATTGATTGCCAAGAGCCATAAATCAACAAGAAGAAGAAGAAGAAGAAAAATTGATTGAATTTAATTTTCAAAAATGTCAGATTCATCGCGGTTCTTAGTCAGCGGATGGGAAGACGATTTGAATGATATTGATGAAGAACAGAATCCACATAGTAAGTAAGTTATCACTAAATTAATTTCGAATAAATTTCCAATGTTATTCTTGTTTTCCGAACGAAGGAAGTCCTGAAACTGAAATCCTCTGGGCAGCCGAAAAAGGTCATTTATCAACAGTTGAAAATATCATCAGAGAACACCCTGCACTTATAAATTTTAAAGATAAGGATGGCTACTCTCCATTGCATCGAGCATGTTACAGTAATCACATCGATATTGTTGATTTCCTGTTGGCAAATGGAGCAGATGTTTCATCCAAAACTGAAATGGGATGGCAACCGTTGCATTCGTGTTGTCAATGGAACCACAAGGAAATCGCAAGCAAATTGTTGCAAAGGAATGCAGATGTAAATGCGATGTCTACGGGGAGTAAGACCTCAAGATTTTTAAAAGTAAATGTGGTTTAATTTATATATTTATTCACCAGAACAAACACCATTGCATATTGCGGCTTCACATGGTAAATCATACGATATGGTTCAACTGCTGCTGATTCAACCATTTATAAAGCCACATCTGAAGAATAACAGTGGAGAAACGGCATATGACATAGCAAAACGTAGTTCTAAGTACTATCACATCTTTGAAATGTGTGATAGTAATCTTGATATAAAATAATGAACTAATGCATATTTTTCTGATTTAAAAATAAGATATTTAGTTAAAGTAAGTATGAATGTTATATTCTTTCAAACAGTTCTTATTAATACCAAGATGAACTGAGGAGTTGACTTTAATTTCATGAAAATCAACAGACTGGAAGCATTATGATTAAGGAATTACAGAATTATATATATATAGTTGTTCTTTAACATTTCATGTTCGTGTAAGAAAGATGAAGTTGCTCATTAAAGTTTTTGTGTTTCTTTCTCACAGTCTATTTTTATGAGGGTTCAACTTGGGCAATTGTGAACTTTACAGTTAGGGATGTCAAAAAAGTATCAGTACTTGCGACAATTCGCGATAGTAACGAATCAGTCATTTTCTACAGTTTTTGATATGCCCCCCAATGAGGCCATCTTTCAATCATAAACACCACTTATGATGGTAATCGTCCTGAAAATATGGATTTTCAAGAATTAAACGTTTCACAACATGCAAAAATACCATGAAATTGACAAATTTTATTTTAATTAATACATTGGTAATGAAATCAACCGATACTTATAGCTGAAGTATCGATACTTTTAAAATTGCATTTATTCTAAAATAATTATATACTTTTTTATTAGAATATTCATACGTGACAATGTTACGGAATGGAATTTTCCGCTATTCATCTTTTCACTGATATCGTACAAAAAACAGGCATATCCTGTTCCAGAAAGACTATATAAACAAAGTAACAAATTTTTTACAACAAAACCAATACATAGAGATAAACAGTAACCCATTAAATATAATACGGAAAATTTTAATGACATAATTAAAGCAAACAAATACACGCTACAAAAACGTGACATAAACCGAACAAATGTATAAGACCTATCATCGCCAACTATACATCTGTCACCAACAAATTAGATAAAGTCCTAACAAACATTATAGCAAAAAACTATCCTACAAACCAGAATATACAATAAATAGCAGCTTAGAATTTATAAATACCATCCAAAACCTAAACATCAAAGAAAACTTCATAATGGTGTCTTTCGATATTGTAAACCTATATGCCAACATCCCTATCAAAGATTGAAGCGCTGAAAGAAAATTTAGAACAATTAACAGCAGATGAGATAGAAATAGAACAAATAACAAAAATGATGGAACACAATCTCAAACAAATTTACTGTACCTTTCAAGGCAAAATATATAAACTAGAGGATGGAATACCAATGGGAGCACCAAGCTCAAAACTGCTAGCAGATATTACGATAAACAAATTAGAAAATAATAAAATATTGAACCCTACCAACAAAAAAGGATACATCTTTTACAACGATCGTATAAACAATAACATAAAACGAGACCTTAATAAAATGAATATAAAACCTTTTATAAAACTACGCATAATCTAGGGAAACTCCTATTTAACTAGAAAGATAAAATCGAACCTGAAGAGAAAAGTAGATTATATTCACTAGTCTGTGACGATTGTGGTGCCACATATATTGGAGAAACAGGGAGACAACTTAAAATTAGGATAAACGAACACTTAAAGA
>WSZQ02064921.1:0-10936 GCA_019419845.2 Weissflogia rhopalogaster
AAATATCAAAAATATCAAAAATATCAAAAATATCAAAAATATCAAAAATATCAAAAATATCAAAAATATCAAAAATACCAAAAATATCAAAAATATCAAAAAATATCAAAAATATCAAAAGTATCAAAAGTATCAAGAGTATCAAGAGTACCAAGAGTAACCAAACCTAACCAAAAGTAACAAAAGTATCATAAGATATTGAGTAAGAACCCATTTCATAGTAGCAAGGCAAGACAATGGATAACATAGATTGCCAACTATTTGCCTTGGCTCTAAACGTCCCATCGTTTTCGGTTAGAACCTGCAAATAAATATCCTAGCTTAGATAACTGAACAAGAACGTGATTTCGCATAAGCCGCAGCTGAACGGATTCGCCTCAATTTTCATAACTTCGCCAAGTCTAAACAATCGTTAAACTGCTGAGAGTGTCAGGTCGGCGCGTCGAAATTCGTGCCTCATATGCGTGACAAACTCGGGCCGATGCGAAAATCAGCGCCTCAAAATCGCTTCCACGAATGGTACCACCGATTTTCCAGTCGTACGCGAAAAATGCGCGTTCAACATCTTCACAAACAAATTTACGAAACAAATTCGTCATGCCAACCTCAGGCTTGAATTTCGAAACTTCTAAAAAATGAAATTGAAATCGTTTTGTAACTCGACCCATGTGAATGTAGCGGAAAATTCAGTTTAGATGAATCTCATGCAAAAATAAGAGATAATTTAAAGATTTTTGGCAATTCTTAATATATGTAACCTTTATTGGCGTAATTATCTCGCCAAACACTGCAAATAACCCATGGGGTATGTATGGTTATAAAAAACTACTTGTTCTTATCACCATTAGCAATCTCGTGTGGCCATTTGTTGGAACAGATTACGATTAGATTGCATCCGGGTGAATTAGGTACGCGCGCAAATTGTGTACGCGTTGCAAAAACAGGCACACAAAACCGCACACGTCGCCGTCGTGTTGCTCATCGTCGCCACTGTCGAATTGGCACGCAATGCAATTTGGCACAGAGATTCCTCACATTCAGACCGCATTAATTACCGAGTGTAGTCAGCTGACGGCAGTGCGGATGCATCTGTAGGCCGAGGCGAAAGCTGCCAGCGACCGCCCAATTTAAATTAATTCAAGAGCGCCGCTGAGAACAATCTAAATTAATTATTACATTCGGGGCGCATTGCCACGGCGTCGCGCTTCGCGTTTCTTTTAACGAGCGACGATTTTTTTTGCAGCTGCGGCAAGGACAACACTGTGGAGGCGGCGAACGACGCCGCCAGCGACAAACTGATTTAAGTTGATGGCTGGCACGACCAATGGCGTGGCGTGAAGAAGTTTTATTTATTCAAAGCGTTTGCATAAATCAGGAGTTCATATTGGGGAACTTAATAAAAGGATTTTTTTTTGTTAAAAAAGTGGAAATTTCATTCATTAGAAAAATATTTATTACATATTTCATTATAGGAAATGAACTGAACATTAGACAAACTGCTACATTCTTTTGATAAGGATAAGTAAAAATAAATTCAATGAAAACCTCACATAGTGGCGGTAAATTTTTTCGAAAACAATAAGAAAAATCTTTTCGTCTATAACCAAAAATCTACAAGATTTGCCCACCTGGGCAGCATAGTTGATAGTGCTTCGGTCTTCGGGGTGGGCATTCATTTATTATTATAAATTCACACTAAAAATCACTCATTTAATTAATTCACATTAAAAATTCACATCAAAAATTCACATTATTAAAAATCCTCATCGATAAAGTTACAACAATAGCAATGCGCAACCCACAACACACAAGAAGAATCTACCGACAACATAAAAATTCACTTTATTCACACCCAACAAGACACTACATCAAAAACACAACAATAACAACATCACAAAAACCAATAATAAAAATCACAATAACATGTAATATATAGTTTCGTCACCACCTAATAGATGGCGGCAACTATGTGCAAACTACATGCACCACCATCTCCACCTCCACGGACGACACTGCGCATCAATCACTTGCGCATCTGGACATTGTGCGGGGAAGATAAAAGTCTTCCTTCTACATTTATTGTAAATAAAATATAATTCTATTCTTGACTTAAGTTCAAGAGACACCTTTTCAAAGATTCACGAATCCAATTCGAAATCGTTTTTGAATAAAGTATCTTGAGTTTGATAATCGTTAATTTCGTTGTTCTGAAATAAAGTATATTTTCAACATCAAATCTCAACGTCTTGGACCAAGAAACATAACTATATACAAAAACACAATTAAAAAAAACATATGTATCTAGGCTGAAGGACCAGTGAAGGTCGATGGCCAGGTCTGCGGACCGAATACATTATTATTTTTTCTACAAGATTTTTGTAATTGTCAAATTGTCTATTGCCGTTTGAGAAAATGCTCGATACTCAAATCCTGTCTCGACAATATCTTTTCCAGAATATGCCTTCGGGAAGATGCTTTTGGACAAATTATCGACTACCCCTGCACGAATATTCAAAAAGGCGTGTCTCACTTCATCTAGAATTTAAAATTACTGAAAAAAAAAGAGTGCCGCCTTTGCACCATAAAATACCGTCTAAAACTTTTGTCAATTAACTGGAAGCGACACCTAACAAAGGAGAAGAAAAGTTCTAATATCCGGCAAAGCAAAATTTAATTACGCAACTCTTTAACAAAGCATTCGGCCATTAATAACTTATTGTGTCCACGTGGCGGGTGTGTTTGCGTGTGGCGTTAGCTTTCAGTTTTTATTATCGCGCTCTTTCGGGCAGTTTTGCCGGCGGGCGACGGCAACGGAGGCGGCTCGAGGAGACCGCACAGCTCGCGGAAAGTTTATTTTGTGTCAGCTCCTACGCGCCACTCGGACGTCGAAACTTTTCTCCGACACGCTTTGCATCCGCGCGACTCTCGTGCATGGTATAATAATGCAGTCGGAGGATGAGGAAGGAAGGCTGCCGACCGGCGAGTGCCAACACCGCCAACGCTATAAATTTTTAAACGGTATCTAACGAAGACGAAGTGACGCGTTTAGGCCACATCATTTGCATATGGTTACGTTGAAGTTACTCAAGAGGTCTTCGTAGGTTCTTTAGAAAACAACATAAGCTAAATATAACATGTCTTTTTAGTTTGTTTATTAGGTCGTTCATAGTAAATTAAAAGTTATTTTATTGTAAAAGAAGTATCGTGTGTTTGAATTTTAGTTTCATCCATGGAAGCGTGACTATATGGGATTGACATGCAGCATACTGCTGTGGAACATGCGAAAAACAGAAAATTAGACGAGCGTGCTTTTGACGATTTTTCGACTTTTGGAAAATTCAAAATAGTTTTATTTCATCCAATGAACACCTCTTAAAGATCATTCCAAATGTCAATTAATATCTATTAACTTGAAAATAATCCCATTAACTCCAATTAAAATGTACCCGGAAAGGCGTGACAAATATATTTATTTATATCCCCCCAAATTTGGGCTTAAATCTATTTAATTTCGCCATTTTTGGTAATTTAATTCCACCAGATGCCTGTACGATATCCGGCGATATGCCAATCCTTGATTATAATCAAGATGATAGCTAATAACGTGCAAATTGGTGTGAAATTAAACGGCGATCAAGCCGTTCTTAACGCAGCTTGACACCGGGATCTAAACAGGCGTAATCAGAATGCAGGGTACATGCTTTCCGTCCGCCAGCCTTGAGTATCTCTCAACGGCTAATAGAGGAAAGTTAATTTTCGGCCGCTTAACGAAATTATCTCGTGATTGCAATCGCTGCGAGGAGCTGGGAGGCCCTGGAAGCAGCACCGCACGGTTGCAATATCCAACTTTGTTCGTGACTCATTTACTCACAATCAAGCTTAAGCACTCACGACATAATTTTGAATAATAGTAAACATTTTACTTCAACAAAAGTCACACAAGATAACATACGACGAAAACGTACGTAAATGTATGTAAGAATTCTCTCACGGCAATAAATCAAACAAACACCGTGATAAACGTCGGCGGCTATTATGTAAACCACTGAAAAACGAAAGCATATTTGAACTATTATATTTTTGTTGACAATAATCCAGAGGAATCTTAATATTAGATTAAGGATATATTGCGAAATACACAATTTCACATCGGCTTCAACAAACTTGCAACTACAACACGCAAAAATGCATTGACATACTTTCAGGAAATGATTTAGCATCGCTCCAATTGCACACTGTTGACAGTAAATGCGTCCCGCAGACGCCAGAGCCATTGGCAATTCGTGAAACTTCAGCAAACAAACATGCAATGCGCACACATGCACGCCTCACATGCACGCATTGAACATACCGCAAAATTCGCGCAGCTGCATTCGCCAACGCCAACAGTTATTAACTGGCTGCAAAAGAGGTTCGCATTCGTTTCGCCATAACATATCGAACACGCTTCGGACAGGGTTACCATCCTCACCACACTCATCCAACGGCATATTCATCGGAACCCATCGAAAAGCAAGAGCAACTCACGTCAACCCTACACACAAAAAGTATAATTACCCACTCTGAGTGACTGAAACAACTCGTAATGTATAAATACAATACGCGTGCGTCAAGTTTATAGAATTGTAACTTCAAAACGACTGACAGGTACACGCATTATTGCCCTTTACAGCGACGTATGACGACAAAACATTTTGTGACATTTTGTGTGTTTAGTGTGTAATATACTAGTAAGTAACCTTTATTGGTATTACATCGTACCTTTCATATTTCAATTAAACATTACACTTTAAAATATAACTAAACATTAAACACACTTATTAAATTAAAACGAAATTATTATATTAAATTAAAATATTAAATTACTAACGAAACTACAAGAGGAAGAAATAAGTAGACTTGAAAGAAAAGTAGTACGATATATAACTGGACCAATAACCACAAATGGGATAAAAAGAAGAGAGACAAATAAAAAAGTGGAGGAAGAACTAAATGAAGACACAATTATTAAAAGAATAAAATACCAAAGAATAAGATGGCTTGGTCACATATGGAGGAAAAATGACACCGAAACTGTCAAACAAATAATGGAATAGCGACCCACCAGTAGGCGAAGAAGAGGAAGACCCAAGTCTGCATGGTTAAGCGAGGTGGAAAAAGACGTTGAAGCAATGGGAATAACTAATTGGAAAAGAAAAGTAAAAAAACAAACATGAATGCAAAGCTCTAACACGATAACTTAAGAAATGAAGAACATAGGGATTGATTACCCCTATATTAACATGATCATCACCAACTTAATGAGAAAAAGAAAAAAAATACTACATTCCTTCTCGACATCGTCCTATGGGGATGCCCCCTTCTTCTTCTTCCCGCTCCGCTGTCTTCCTCAGCCACTGCTCTCTCTTCGTCAGGACCTTTAATGTTGCCACCCCCCTGCCATTCTCTTTCAACCAACCTTGCACACTCTTCCTCGCATTCCTAACCTCCTGCGCCCATTCCCCTTCCAGCCCTATACATTCATTCGCCACATGGTCCCATTCCGCAAAGTATACACCTGGCATACTGTTCCCCCATCCATACTTTTCTCCCCCGCTGCTCAGACCCACATCTAGCTCTTGCATCTAGTATTTTCTAGTTATTTTCTTACTTCCTATATATTCTGGTCGTCTGTCAATTGTTTGGAGACCACGATCTTCAGGGTTATAGGTACTCTCACTAATTTTACCTTGTTTTTCTTATTCTTCTATCTCTCCTTGGCTCCTGCAATCATTTATCTCCAGTGAACCTGCACAGAGAATACGGTCAACTTCTTCTCCTGAAAAGCCTACAACCTCAAACGATTTCTTCCTCCCTTTTATCCACTTACACGCAGATTTCCTTGCACACTATTCCCAAACATTCTTAACCAGTCTATCGTCGCCCATTCTGTGCAGATATTCCTCATACCTTGCAATTCTTCATGTACTCTCCCATTTTATCGACATTCTCTCTGCTTCTTGGAGGGGTATATATCGTGTAACATACTAATGAATTGTACATTTTAAGAGGCGGCTGCATTTTCTGCAGGCTGGATTCATTAAAGAAGGTCGATGTATTAACATAAACTGTTTTGTTAACCTCGGTTTAGAAATCGATGTTTTAAGTCGAGTGATTTGTGATGAGTGGATGGATGCTATTACGATTGGTGCCATGATGGAGTTAATGCAAGTACATTTCAATAAATATTTGCAGAAAACAGTTTGTGATATTTTCATTAGAAAATATCAAAATAAAATAAAAACTTAAGATTAACATTCACTGATAATTTAAAGGATATCATAGATTAGGTTGGATGTGGTTAGATAGTTGCTAATAGAAAAGGAATATTTGAATTAGGTAATGTTAAATCAGATGAAATTAGGTTAGAAATGTATACTCTTATTAGGTCAGATTTTATTATTTAATGTATTCGGTCCGCAGACATGACCATCGACCTTCACTGGTCCTTCAGCCTGGATACATATGTTTTCATTGTGTTTTTGTATATATTACATGTTATTGTGATTTTTGTTATTTTGTCTATTTTGATTTTTGTTATTTGTGACGTTGTTGTTATTGTTGTGTTGTTTATGTGGTGTCTTGTTGTGTGTGAGTGAAGTGAATTTTTATATTGTCGGTGGATTCTTCTTCTGTGTTGTGGGTTGCGCATTGCGATTATTGTGACTTTATCGGTGTGGATTTTTAATAATGTGAATTTTTCATGTGAATTTTTAATGTGAATTAATTAATTGAGTGATTTATAATAATAAATTCACACTAGTGGGGTGCCCACCCCGGGGACTCGAACCCCGTCCGCGAACATGGTAGACCGAAGCACTATCAACTATGCTGCCCAGACGGGCAATTAGGTTAGATTTATATGCTGAATTAATGGTTCCAATTAGTTTAAGATCACATAAAACTTTTTTAGAGAGGAACTTAAGTTTGATTAAAACTGTTGGTAATCGAGCCATTCGATTAATTCAACGTTACTCTCACCTCAGATTAGAATAAATTATTTATCTTCATCTAGGTTTACACAAACTACAATTTAAGCCGCAATATGAGCTCAAAAATCGATTCTTCACACTTATCGCAAAATCTTTCATATTCATGAATGCGTAAAGAAGTAATGTATTTTCATTATCGTCCAACAACACCTTTGATGAAAAACCATCTCTGAAAAACTTTCGCTAAGTTCGTATTTGTGTTTTTATCCCCAGCGGTGCAAAAGCAAGGGATACAGAATGCGCAAGCATAAATAAAATTGAAAATATTGAAAAGGCATCAGCACCAGCAGAGCCGCGCGTGTTGGTGTCTGTGTTCCAACCGAAAAGCATTTCCGAAAATAACGAATAAATAACGCAATTGATATTCGCGAGCACAACACAACGCAGCGCAGCAGCGGCTGAGCATGTCATGTGTGTATTCCGTGGCGTGCGAATATGACGTTGACGAATCGATTTATATAAACGAAATAAAATTTATATCATCCTCTCCCGCAGAGGGTGGCAGCGCCGGGCGTTCATCTCACGTGTAGGTATATGTCGGTGTGCGAATTTCCTCAGCAAGGCGACGCGACGTCGACGTGAAGAAGGATTCAGGTTACAAAAATATTTGCTCGCGGGAAAAGCACACGCAGCGCGATAGACAAATAAAGATAATGCCAAACAAAACGCAGCTCAGTGCTGCGACACATCACATTTCACCGCAATTTATTCGAGGCGCTTTTTTCGTCTTCATTTCGAGCATTTATTTGCGTGTTGTTGAGACTATTTTTACAAACAAAGAGAGAGAGAGAAAGAGAGAAAGAGTAAGGGAGAAAGAGATAAATCAAATATGTATTTCTTAAAGACAGTTCTTGCAAATATTTAAATTTTAAAAATTCTGAAGAATAAAAATGCCTCCAAATATAGTAAGTGGATTCTGCTTTATCTAGGCATACTAGTATATTTTGTCCCGTTTACGCGGTGTCCCATTTTTTTATCGAGGATCGACTTTTGTTGTCATTAGCTTTATTCAATTCTTTTTCAATGTAATTAGTCATGTTAGGGACTAATACTATTGATAAGAATTCATTTTGGTTTTCATTTGGCGAGAACCCGGGACTTCGTGGTTTTCGGAGTTTAATACAAGAAAGAGAAATTACAAAGTAAAACCATGCGCGTACTGCGCGCATCCTCGAAATATAATACAATAGCCTGTTTTGCTTTTTTTGCAATAATACAATATAATACACGTTACAAAACTAGAAATAAGCCCACCTGGGCAGCACAGTCGGTAGTGCTTACTTTGGCTTACCACGCAGTCGGACGGGGTTCGAGTCCCCGGGGTGGGCACCCATTATTCACAATCAAGAGATCAACCAGTCTTCAAAAATCACACTCAAAAAAATAAACAATCGCAAATGTGCGCAACCCACAACATCCAATACCACACATGATACAATAACAACATCACAATAAGCAATAAAAATTGTAAATCCATGCTGAAGAACCAATATGGTCGATGGCCAGGTCTCAGGACCAAAAAAAAACTAGAAATAATAATGGGAAGAAGAAGTAAAAGCAAAAAAAGACTAGAAAACGCTCTAACACCAAAAAAGTTATTCTTTTTGGAATCTTCACCACTTCAAAAGTTGAATGAGAATATAATAAATAAGCTTTGTTCCCTTTTCCTTCTACAATTCTGAGATTAATTCTTGAGCTTTCAGTTTTCCCTTGTTTTATTTTATATTAAACGCATGCAGAATATTGGCTTGAACGACGTCGACGTCGACGCCGACGAACCCAAACATCAAAATGATTAATTTTATTCAAACCAGCGAAGTTCGTTTCTTGCTGTCGGATGTTGTGGGATGTCGCGGTGGAATATTTACAGATAGAGATATTATGTCGCGATTAAAATGTCATCCTCAATAACTTCTACTTTTTACGAGGATGTGAACTTTAATGCGTTCATAAATCATCTTCGTCTGTGTTGTGTCGTGCTTCGCCACAATCCTCTTGTGAAAAATGATGATGAATACATTTGGATATAAATTACTAGGTGTGTGCGCATACGCATTGCGTTCGGACGCATTAAGGAGTCGAGGTATCAGACTCATTAATTACACTTGACAATTAATTGTCGCTTGAGTGATTTATACGCTTTTTGCTAGTTGACTTAAGTATTGATTTTATGCGTGACTGCAATGTTTAATAATCCTTTGCTAACGATTATCAATTGGAATTAGGAGAATGTGTAATCAGACGATTGTGAATAATTTCGTTTAAGTATGAGTATGATTCCCGTCAATAGGGTATATCATATCATAGTTAAGAATTGATTTACAGTGGGATTTTCATCAACAACTTCTATTTGATTACTGTCAAGTCCTTGTGATGCTTTTACAAAATTATAAGAGGCCAAATCGTCCAGCCAAGTTGCGCAGTGGTCGATGACCACGAGTTCCCGAGTTCGATTCTCGGTGGGGATGCATAGTCAAGTGAATTTTTCTTCTTATCAATAGTGATAGTGGTAATGTGACTAATTACATTGAAACACACTAATTACATTGTGGCTTGAGTGATTTATACGCTTTTTGGCAGTTGACTTAAGTATTGATTTTATGCATGATTGTAATGTTTAATAATCCTTTACTAACGATTTTCAATTGGAGTTACGAGGATGTGTAATCAGCTGATTGGGAATAATTTGGTTTAAGTATAATTCCTATTAATAGAGTATATCGTACAATAGTTAAGAATTGATTTATAGTGAGATTTTCATCAACAAGTTCTATTTGATTCTTGTCCATTTCTTGCGCTGGTTTTACAAAATTATAATAGTCCAAATCGTCGAGCTAAGTCGCGGAGTGGGTGACACGAGTTCCCAAGTTTGATTCTCGGTGGCGATGTATAGCAAAGTGAATTTTTCTTCTTATCAATAGCATTCGCCTTTAATATGACTAATTACGTTGAAAAGGATTGAGTAGAGCTATTGGCCATAGTAGTCGATGCACGGGAAATCAAAAACAAAAAATAGTCCAAATATAATATATACATAAGCTTTGCAGTGGCTTACCTCATGGCCGCAAACGTTATCATGATGTTTATTAACTGTTGTGTTTGATTTGAGCGAGCCTTCCAGCAGCGCCTTCCATTTAAAAGGCAGAACAATTGATGATGTTGAATTGGGAGGTCTTACTTCTAATTATTTTTCTTAAATCTAGCAATATTCATTTGTAATATTTAATTGAAGGTGGACTTCTCTTATGGGAATTTATAGTTAACCTAAACAAGTGAATAAGAATATTTAAAGTCGTCGCGTCATTTCAAAATCTATGACATTTTGAAAATCGGCCCTCACTAATGAACACCCACATATTGCCATTTTTTAATTCGCTGCTTACTTCTTATCAGTGCAAAAAGAACACAAATAAAGAAGCCTATCTCCCAAATTTAAACAAATCACACATTTTAATAAAAGAAAAGTTAAAAGTTGAAAGTTAGTTTCTGAAATATACATCGCCCAACATTGTAACGCTCTTATTTTGCATTCACAAGCTTATCCTCCAAGGCAAGTGCGCGTATAGAAGGTTTTCATCGAAAAGTTTCTATCCAGGTCTTTCCTAATTCTCTTAAGTAGGTTGAAACCTACTCAACCCCAAATGATACTCAACTCCAAAATGACGTAACTTGCAATAATTCCATTTAAAATGAATTATAAACTCATATGCCACCATTAATCATTTCCTATCTATATCAGAACAAAAGTATTCCATAATTACTCTAAAACAACCAGTTACTTGTCAAATTTCATAACAAGCGTTCTCGGAAACTTTCTGCTTCATAAGTTTTTTTTTTGTATCTATTGCCATTTGCGTAACTATAACTTTTCGACTTTAAACTGTTATCCAGAAAAGTGCGCTAAG
>WSZQ02064921.1:15015-27964 GCA_019419845.2 Weissflogia rhopalogaster
AAACCTGATGTTGATTACAAACCGATGTTGATCATTTCTTTTTCTAACCGTGCATATTGCTTCAATTTGGGACATAGGCTATTTTTAATTTTGGTTCTGTAAAATTTAACTTTTTGAGGTTTTCTTTTCTAATTTCTGTGACATTTGCCTGACAATGAGTGACGGATTCCGATTGATACATTTAATTTTGGTTCTGTTAAATTTAACCATTTAAGGTTTTTTTTTAAATTTCTGTGGCAATTGCCTGACAATGAGTCATGAAGGGACGCGATGAATAATAAAAAAACATTAAACATAGCAGGAATAATAGGAATATTGTTCGCTTTCGAATCAGGATGTGCTATGATTGTATGGCTATTCAAAATGGAACGAGATTCAAAAGATAAGCGTCAGCGATCGTCAACTTCAAAAAGTCGAATTCATAAATGAGCCGAGTGCGCGATCGCCGAGGGTTGAAAAATAAATACACCCAAGTTTGGGCACTTCCCAACCCGATTGCACCATACCTACGTAATGATAAAACTATCTTGTTTATATTAACTTATATTAAAATATCTTCAAGAAAAATACATACATCGCCTTGATAGAAAATTCAACAATGAAATGTGTTTGCAATTTCTAAAAGCGTATAATTTTCTTCACTGATCTTACATAGAAGCTCAAGAGTTTCGTTCGTTCGTTGATTATAAATCCGATCTACGTAAGTAATAAAATCGCGCAATAAAAATGCTTTCCTATTCATGGCAGCCGCATCCAGTCTGTATACCATGCACGTTCGATGCTTTGATGCGCGTTTGGAATTCGTGGTAAAATTGGTAATTATACATAAATAATAGATTTATAGTAACTTTCACTATTCCCTTACACCACTATGTGGTAGAAAAAGGTTGTTGAATAAATAAATAAATAAATAGATTTATAATCTAATCATTGGCTAATCATTAACCAAATGAACAAATCGAAAATTTAATCTCTTCCTATCCTAGATTCATAAATGTGAAATTAATTAATATTAATAAAACCAATTTTAATTAAATTAAACACAATAACGCGATACAAATTATTCGTAATTAAACCAATCAATGTGAAATTTTCATTGAAAATGCTATAAACATCAAAATGTTTATTTTTCATCAAAAACTTAATTGACCATGAAATATTGTAATATATTATCAAATTTGCAATAATGCATTTCATATGTGGAAACGTGCAAATGCCAGAAAATGGTTGGTTCCGAGACTTTCCGCATACGACAAGTTTTACTGCGCTGTATTTATAGAACCTTGCATCTCTCATTTTCGTTGATTTTAATTTAGATATTCGAAGGATTGTACTTTTACAATAATTCAGAGATATTTTTCGATAGCGCGTTGCACTTGACGGCTTTCCGGCGTGTTTGCACATCATTTCCTAGTCGCAGAACCGCAACACAGCTATAAATAAACTTTATCGGTTTTATAATAAACATGCAATTGAAAATAAACCGATGGGTTTGGTAGTTGCGCTGCACTTCCACGCAATCGTCACGTTTATCCGTCCGCCGAATGACAATATATCTTCCTGGAAAAAACGACGTTTTCATTTTATTATAGTTTTATGACTCGTTGATCTACGTTTATTGATACACGATTACGACATGTGTTCTTCGGAATTAGCAAAGTCTAGAAAATATTATTATTAAGATCAATTCCAAGTATTCAGTAAAATAAATAATATCACATATTTGAATGTATCGACCTCTGTGGGTCTTTCCCACATGGATATGTTTATTTTATATTTATTTGTATGATTTTTGTATTGTTATTTACAAGGATGTTTGTTTGTGTTTATACAATTGTTTGTTGGTTGAGGTGAGTTGTTGATGTGTATGTTGTTGTTGTGGTTGAGATTAGTTCTCGTGAATTTCAGGTGTCAGCAGAGTGTGAAATTGAATGTTAGAAGTTGGATGTTGTTTTTGAAGTTTGTGTGTGTATGTTTGCATATATGTTTCTGCATATATGTTTCTGCATATAAGTTGCATATAAGTTGTTGTGTGAAAAATAATCACACTGTGTGATGCCCGCCCCGAGGACTCGAACCTCGTTCGCTGGCGTGATATGCTAAGGTGCCACCCACTAAGCTACCCACACGGGCAGTAAAATAAATTTAATCAGAAAATCTGAAATCAATGAAGTTTTCCAATGACGTTAAGTTAATTACGCTAACTATAATTTGAGTTAGACCCATGCAAGCATTATAATATAAGTGTTATAATACAAATAAATCATTATACAGATTGACCTGTTTGTTCATTCCCTCTCACCAGGGCCATTTCTTCAGTTAGTTTTCTCTCTTCCATGGCCTTTACTATTCCTGCATATCAGTTGTGTTTGTTAATTACCCATAACTCCATAACATAACCATAACATAACTCAAACCATAACTCCATAACACAAGACTGACTCCACCATCGTCCGCCCAATTCGCTTCTTTGTATCCTTTGACAGCGATTTGTCTCACCATAAAGAGTTAAGACACCCCAATATTTTCCTGCTTCCATTTATTCTTTCTTTTAATTCTGTATCACTTATGCTTATATATTATTATGTAATGTATTAAATCGACTAGTCTAAAGACATCACACATATTATTATTGTACATTCATGATTAAATAAAAAACACGAGTGTACTTTTGAACAAATGATTGAAGTAAAACTATACATATTCGCATTGGTCAATCATTCATCTCACAAATACACACGTTAGTAATTACTATTGTTCAACGCATTAGCGTCTTAATGAGATTACTTACTCGAGATTTGTAAGATCCCAGTTTATGATATAACAAATAAGATTCATATGTTTAGGAATGAATACTATATAGTAGATCACCTTTATTTTGACATTTAACTGTACCCTTGCAAACTCCTTCACCAGTAACCTTTTACATTACATTAAAAAACTCAACAACAATTTAAAAATAATATTTACAAACCAAATAAATAAAAATATATATAAAAAAATAAATAAAAATATCCATACACATGCTTTTGGTGTAACTCTATTATGTCATCTCTCTCCTCCGCTTCCATTTTTCTTGAACAATTAGCCTCACTATTGTCACACTCTCCCCTCCCTCTTCCAACCACTCCCTTACATTCCATTACCTGCATTCCACACCATTCACCACCCCCTCACATACAACAAGATTATCCCACGCATCAATACTACACGTTACTGTTACATTTGAGACATCATTTTGTTTCTGATAAATCGCCTCTAAGGCGAATCAAACTTTCTTTACGTTCAAATTTCGCATTACAATTGAAATCTGAAATGCCTATTATCATTGCCTTCTAGTACTAGCAACATCGTTTCAAGATTGGTAACTTTTGGTATTCATAAACAACTTCATGGAATGTTCCATCTCGATATATACGAAAGGCAATAGCACATCCTGATATTAAAGAAAAAATGATTCCGCTTTGCGATTTTTTTTTTATTATTCATGGTTATGGTAAATGTTCCATTTATCTTTTCCGAGTCTTTCCCGTTTGAACAATGCCAATATTTCATCAACCTCGACGTTTTCATTTTATGAGCGAATATTATAGCGATACTTGTTGATCTACAATTAGCAAAACAAATAATTACTCTAGTTATAACGCGCTCGATGCGCTTCGCAGCGGTTTCGGCTTGAAGTTAAGAATAGATACGTGTCATGAATCTATAATGTTGGTGGCGGTGACGGTGTGTAGATGAAATTCGAGATAACTTTTGCCTGGAATAAGGACATTTGCATAGCGGCTGAAAGTCGCCGGCATCGCATCGAGGGAGTTCGTGTGCGTGGTGACATCATGATTAGTCAGAACCGACTGGGAAACTATCGCACGCATGAATAATTAATACGCTTTGCGGCGAATGCGTTACGAGGGCAATGCCAATACCGCACAAAAATCGTGAATTTCATGCGTTCGACATCGACATGTGCACAAATTAGTATGGACTAATCAATGGTATTGTATGAGCTTGTTTCTGTGCAATGTTAATTAGGGTATACCGAAATTCATCAAATGTTACAGCAATATTCTTGTACATTGTAAAATGTAACGATTGCAATTCTTGCAAAACGTGGTGATGGTGGATGATTCAATGCAATTACATTTATACTTAGATTTTATGTGCAGTTTAATGCGATGACTTCATCGATGTTCGACACACATTCAGGGCTGTAAGGCATTTGCCAATTTTTAAAAATAGAAAATTCTATACTGTGGAATTGATGATGTAATCGTAATCTGTGTGGTTATAAAATATGTACAAACTTAAATGCAACGGCTTCGATATTGTATGACCTTGTTTTAGTATATAGTTTATCGGTTGTATGACGTTTGACAACGCCTTCCGATCACGTTAGCTTTCACCCCACCTGATCGGGTCTCACCATACGTGGACTAGCATATATGTGTTTTTACGGGGATGAGTAGCAGGCCCATCGCCCAACCCTCATCCTTATTCAGGATTTGGCAAAGTGTGGAGTGCAAGTTCTTATATATTCCGATTCCGGGAATCGAACCCAGAACGTTTGCGTTACCACGCTAGTGTGTAACTACTACTCCACGCACTCCATGTCCTTTTTTAATTCACGAATTAAAATAACTTTATATTTCGTGAGGGCTTCAGAATTTCTTGTATTCTAAATATGTTCACTGGATCCTCGATTTGGGCAGTCTGCAGGGTTTCCGCCAGAATGGAGAGCTGAAACTCCAGTGGAACACTCCTTCCTTCCAGTTGTTGGATTATTCTAGCGTTCATTCTGAATTCGTCAAGGAAATTTCGTAATTTCACAGCCACATGTAATTGTTTATAATAAAGGTTAGTTCACGCATTCGAGAAATCGTCAAAAAAAACTTAACATAACTACCTCAACAAAAAAAAAACGAAATGTATGGTAATCTCCAAAATACCCATCAGGGCCAAAATTGTTATTAATAACACAACCATTGAACAAGTCTCGCAGTTCAACTTCCTTGGAGTAAGGATTTCTAGCTAGGGAAACCTGGCAGAAGACATCAGACAACAGGCCAACAAAGCATCGAGAATATCTGGATGCCTTCGGAACTCTATATGGAAGAACCGGAACATGTCTATAGCCAGCAAAACCCGTCTGCATACGACCTATTCTAACCTACGCCGCGGAAACAAGAGCTGGTCCCGCCCTCGCCAAACGTATACTCAGAACAACAGAGATGCACGCTCAAAGAGCTATAAGCGGACTAACTATCTGGCACATGAAACGGAACAGCGATATTAGAAAGAGGAGCAATGTGCCAGACATAGTGCGATGGACAAGAAATCGAAGGAGGATGTGGAACGACCACGTTGATAGAATGCAGACCGATAGAATCGCGCGAATGGTGAAAGAGGGCAGACCGCAAGGAAAGCGCTACACCGGTAGGCCACCGAAAAGATGGTTCGATAGCTGTACATCAATATCCCAGGAGAAGTGCCAGTAAAACACAATCTAACCAGCTTAACATAAGAAGAAGAAGAAGAGAAGAAGAACTAATTGCTCTGAGGTTTATGTGCTCTTAACCGTCTGACAATGAGTTAATAATAAAGTTTATTCACAAAATAAAAACAAAATGGAGCCAGCTATGTCTGAAATATGTTTACTAAATTTTGTTTAAATATTTTTGTATGTGTTACATAAAAATCTACATCGAAAAACAGAATTTAAGAAAACAAATATTAAAAAAGCGAGTGCTTTTGAGCACATATCTGATGTACCACCAATGATCATATCTATGGACAATTTCTGCAAACAATTAGTAATGAAGACCTCTCTCTTCAATAGTTTTAGTTGCTGACCAGTAAGCAGACAGACAATGTTGGCGAGTATGCGAAGGAAAAGCGCGATAACCAAACCCGGTGCCGTGTATATCGAGGCATGGTCTCTTTACGTTTGACCGCGATAACCAAACCTGTGCTTTACACATTAAACGAGGGTTATCTGTTCACTAAATCTCTTTAAATCCGAAACATGGCAAACTGACATAGATAAGTCAAATTCAATCCATCTTTTCTGAGTTCGTACTGACAACAAGTCTTGCTATGCTAATTGACGATAATTCACTCTTCACACATCAGCAACATGGCAACACATATTGCGAAATCTTTTCCACTGTAACAACCAAGAAATTCCTCATACAAATAATAAACAGAAAATCTCATTCAACAGTAATATCTACGACTTTCAAGTTTTTTCCTACTTAATCCTAGGTTAAATAGTAAAGTGCTGCATAATATTACAGTCGTTTGTGAATTTAACGACATGCCTCGTCGCATATACGGAATTATGACAATTAAACACTTCGTTTAATGCAGTGGCCGCAAGCCGACGCATTTGGGTGCCATATAATATTCGCACATATTCATTTCGAATGCGGTTCGCGCGCGCCACCCAATGATCAACGACTGGCCAGCACATACGCGAACACATTGACATTCGCGCTAATTACGCTTCGCTTTAGTGTGCGGTTGGCGCGTGCTTGAATTCAAACGGCACACGTATACAAGCAGCGCTGAATTTTAATTACTTCGTCGCGGCAATTTGTTAATCAACTGGACGCGCGCGCGGAAAAACAACCAATTTACGCTCTACGTAAATTAGAATTTATTAAATCCACTAAAAACAGATTTTGTTTACGCGTTAATAGCTTACGGAAATTAATTACGTGTTTTGCGGAAATAACTTAAAGGCGCTTAGCTTAATTAAAGTGTTTCTCATTAAATTACGTTGAAATTAGCGTTGTATTAGTTTCGATTTTCTTATTTTGGCTTAAATTACCTGTGATTAAGTATTTCAATTCTTCTGCCTCTAACTGTTCCAACTGCCTTTCTTCAAGGGCGTTCTTCAGATTTTCCTTCCTCCCAATTACTATTATATTGACCTTTTCTTTGGTTATGTTAATTTTCCTTGTCCTTTAATACGTTATTCCAGATATGCGCTGATTCTTGGAGTCCCTTACCATTCCTTGTTATGGCATTATGCTCATCAGCAAATGTATATCAAACAATTAAATTTATCTCAAAATCGAACCCGAACCCGTGATTTTCGGTTTTTTTAAACACTGTAAATAGTTCCGATTTTCAGAAACACTAGTTACAATAGATTTCCCAAAACATAATTTAAGTTTGTGCCTAACAAGGAATCAAGTCCAGTCATGTGGCACAAGGCCCCTGGTTCGTTTCTCGGAGGATGTAGAAGAAAATGAATTCTTCTTCATGTCAATAGTATTAGTCTCTAATATAACTAAGAACATTGAAAATTCATTAAATAAAGCTAATGACCATGTTAGACTATGCTCCATAAATCAGAAATAAATATGTTAGCCTGAACTATAAAATAAAATAACCACGGATATATGCATTAAGCTAAATTTATAAGTATAGTTATAAGTGTAATATGAAACTTTTCAAGAGTTTTTAATTAGCTATTTTTTATTTCCTTTTTTATTTATGACTTAATAACTTTCTTTTCTCAATTTTCCTCCAGCAACATTGTGTATACATATTTTTCCATATTTTGTCAAGTGTTTTATTGCTTTAATTTCCCGCACAGTTTCCCCCTAAGCAGCAGTAGCATCAGCAGCAGCGACGGAAGCGCACCAGCAGGAGCAGGCTAAGCGTGAGCGAAGAGTGGTTTAATGTTACTCCAGACGACGCCCGTCGCGTCCTGTCGACGCGTCTCCAGCGTGCTTTTTAATTCTAATTATCCGGCAAAATTGAATATCGCCGACGCGCAGTTCGGCAACTCTCGCGCCAACGCCAGTCGTCGGTGATTGATAATCCTGCGGGAAATTCACTCGCCGCCTCACCGTTGTATCAAGTGAAAATGCCAGACGCAAGGAAGGCGACCTCCCGACGGAACGCTGTTGCATGTCCTCCGTCCCACATTCACGCACACATATATACACACACCTACATGCACACTCGCTCACACAGACAGAGAATCTGTGTTGGAAAGATGGGATATCTGAGAGATAGGTAATGGCGTTGGCGGAGATACCTAGTGCGCACATTGGGGAATCGGCTTGTCATTACTCAAACTTGGTGAGTGGTCGCGCCGCGTCGGTTGGTCCGCCTGCCGTGGACAGGAGGGAATTTCGCGCGTTTCGCCGTGCAGCCTGCCTGCGCTCCCTGCTGCACTCCTTTGAGGTGACACAGGACGTCGCGTCACGACGACGACGGGTGTAAACCACAAGCCGGATGCATCCATTTTGGAGTTTGGCTTCGATCGTTTCGGATTTAATTTGCAGATGGACGTTCCGCGCAGTTTGCCCAAAAACACCGCAGCTAGGTTAGGCTAGGATGGTGTGGTATAAGTTTGTTTCAATCAGGAGTAGTTAGGTTTCAACTCGGTTTGGATTAAATAAGTTAAATTCGGTTTCCTGGCTAGATGAACTATGGAACATTACATAGTTCTGACTAGTTTGTGTTAATGTACTTGTAGTTGCATTCGGAGTCTATTTAATGATATAAATAGAATCTTACAAGGATACTATACTTTTTAGCAGTGGACGATTTCATCGCCACTTACAAGTGCAAAACCTAAGTTGCATAGTATTCTGTTCTGACAGCTGTTCTGAAATGTATTCAAAAATATGTTAGAAGTTCTTCGAAGAAGAAAATTAAATATTGCCAGAAGATGCCGCTATGTTCGGTATCAATACTTTCGAAATAAATTAATTCCGATACTTATATCCGACAAGTCGATAAAACTTTAGCTTTATACCTGGCGGCTACATTTATTTTGGATTCTCGATTTTTCAGATTTAATTCGAAGTTTTTATGGAAAACACAGCAGCTTGGTTAGCCTAAGATGGTGTGGGATAAGTTTGTTTCAATCAGGAGTAGTTAGGTTTCAACTCGGTTTGGATTAAATAAGTTAAATTCGGTTTCCTGGCTAGATGAACTTTGATACATTAGATAGTTCTGAATAGATTGTGTTAATGTATTTGTGGTTGCATTCGGAATCTATTTTAAGGTTGATACTGTATTAAAAATGTACACATTTCAGTATCGTTTTGATTTTAAAAATATTGTTTTCACACATAATAGTCATAATACGGAAAAGTTACACCAGCCTTCCTCTCGTCCAGTTTTAAGATTATTACTGTGTCTCAAGATTATTAAAAAGTATGCGTATCTAAAATATCGGCAATCCGATACTTTTGTCTAAGGGCGATTTCAACACCATCGACACGTGTATTTAATATTCATAGAGTGAACTTTGTTTTGAAAACAATTAAATTGTATTAAAAAAACTCGTAGAACTCGTAGAACCAACGGTTTAACTACTAGATGGCGCCGTGGATGTTTTTTGATACTTTCGACACATATTATTCTGTATATGTCAAGTCAAGCGGCGCAGGTAATTTCTATGACTACTGATCGTATCGATATGGGATCGAATCCCGGTGGATGTAGAGCAAAATTTTTGTTTAGTCTTATGATATTGAATAAGAATTGAATAGAGCTAATGACTACTACATAATTCTCAGTGTTCAGGCATGATAAACAAATTATCCTTAAAATGCAAAACTATTTCTGATGATGTAATACAAATGAATATTGAAATAAAACTGATATAAACAAACGGAAATGACATTTGTTTCCACCTTGATATATACCTTGATGATGGTTTATGAATGCATACATTAATTATATTACAATATACAGGGTCCTTTGTTTACTTAAGAGAAGATTAGATCATCCATTTTTAAATTTTTAAACTCTCTCTCCACCTTGGAAACGAGGAAACGGAGATATGAATATAATGCAGGCAAACTTTCCGCGTGTCCTTGCGCAGTGCTTAATTTTTAATTTATCATCGCTTTAAACTTAAACTTGTGTTGATCTTGCGTCTGACTGCGAAGTTGGTGAGCAGGTAAAGTTCAAATAAGCGGTGAGCGAAGATGGAGGTAGATTGTGGGTGGGCGCTACGGCACAGTGCGTCGAGGAATTGCACAACAAGCGGCGCGAGATAAATCAGTCGTCATAAAATTCAACATTGCCAGGCGGCGGCGGCGTGCCGGAGGAGGTGTAAAGCCGCAAATGCGAATTTCCAACTCGTATAAACAAGCAATCAGGCGGCTACAATAACATCTGGAGGTGTTGCGAATATATTTGTACCGTATATGGAATAAGTTTAATATATGTTGTTCTCTCTGGTATTGGTTTTTGTTTGATTTACGTTTCTTAAACAGTTTTCTTTTGCATCTCTAAAATGTATATGTTAAATGTGTAAATTTAAAGATTAGGAAAAATCGAATGCACTAATAGGGTTTGAATCGACAATAGGCATGTCAAAATTGCATAAAAACCCGTGGGTTTTCCGTTTTTGACATTTGACATTTCGCCTATTGCATTCTATTGCATTTTTGGTTGGGACTTTAAAACTCTGACAAAGTCTCTTTTGCAGAAACTCCTAGTAGAGAATAAAATATTATTTTTCTGAAATATTTACTTATTAAGTTAATATACAAAATCGTATATATCGTAGTGAAAAATGAATTAAACGTTTTATACTTGGCTCCAAAAACACAATTAATTGTAATCAAATAATGCATTATTTAAACCCTTCCAATGTTCCTCTTTTTCCTTGAATAAAACCAAAAACTAAACGCACCTTCAAGAGCATTGCTTCTCAATTAATCACGTTGAATTAATTAACTTTCAACAAGTGATCACTTCAATATGTTAGGTAGCTCCACTCTAACTGTCCATTTGCCATTCTCTGTCTCTTTGCATTCGCCTCTGTTCGGGAAGCTTTCAGGTGGGTCAGACACGCTCTCCGCGCGCACATTGTAACGAAATTAAGCGCATGAAGAGTAAAAAGGACGCAAATGGGATGCGGCGCATCGTCCGATCGGTGAAAAAGACCGGTACTCGCATTTAGCTGGGATAAAAAGGATAAAAACAACAGCACATAGTGGCAGCGCGCACATACCCACAAGATGCCGGAAACAAATTGCCCGTTTTTTGGGGCTTGACCTACCCGTTCGTTCGTACGTTCTGTCGTTCTGTACGTTGTGATTTATTATCTCGCAACATATTGTTGTAATTAACCCTGCGAATAAGGTCGATTTGCTGCAAAAAGCACGCGACTGCGGGTTACTGCAGTGTTGTATGTTTTACTTTTTTTATTTTCAAGGGTTACCATATATTATTTTATAACTGTATTATTTTATAAATAATGTGAAGAGGCCAAGAATATGAATATGATAAAATACGTCATACAATCCGTATTAGAGAAAATGATAATGCTTCCGACCAGATTTTAAGGAGTAACTTCTATATTCAACTATAGTGCGCAACTAGTTAATCCATTTTGGTTTGACAGAATTATTAAAACCTAACCTAACCTAATCCAATCAATTTATCATAATCAAACTTAACTTATTAAAGCTCTAAACTATTCTATTCCTATCTCGCCAGATTGTCACATCTGTGAATTGTTAGGTGTATGCGTGACATTTGTAACCTAACCTAAACATATTTTCAAAAATATGAAAATTTTAATATTTATAGCCGTATCTTTTTAATTAAAATGTATAACTATTTTATTTAATCCAGGTAAATCCACAGCATATTTGCTCGATAAGCGCGCATATTAAATTTCGAGCATATTTCACGATATTTTATTAGCTATTTTATATGCGTTTACGCTCGGAAAGTTATTATCTTGAAGATAAATGATCCCATTGGGATGAGCTATTTCCATTGTGTCTACTGTGATGCGTTTCAGTTGATTCCAGTGTTGAGTGGAAATCTGAAAGGTTATAAATAATATCTTCGCGTTTGACTCTTAGAGATTTCATCGTTTTCAAGAGTTTTCTGCATTTGTTTATTGCATATTTCGGTGAGTTTACGAGTTGCTCCTGGTGATTCTTGTATTGAGGCTTGTATCTTAATGACGTTGTTATATTTTTATGCTTATTATATTTTTAATGAGGTTGCAAAATAGTTAAATATTTCGTTGCCAATTTAAAGTGGAAATAAGGAAAATTTAAATGGGAAAACGTATGTATTAGTAGGAAAATATAAAGTTTTAAAGGTTAAACACGTTTAAATGTAAATTATTGTTCATAAGCCGTTTCATTTTATTATGAGAATGAACATGTTATCATAGATAAATATAATAAGATGTGAAACCACCGTGTTTAAAGTATTGGCCTGAATTAGCGTAGCTGTCGAAGTGTCGCGTTGCGAAGTGTAGCAGGAAATTAATATTATTTCAGCGGATGGCGTGTGATCGCTGGAATCGTGTGGCTGCTACAAGCGCTTTATGATTCACCTGGCGAATTGAGACATTTTAATGGTTGTCTAATTTATATGCGTAAGAGGCTGGAAGCACCCAGCGAACATTTTGTACGAATAAAGAGCAGTTGTTAACCAGAGCTCGAGGCGAAAAGTCAATTCTTCCCACTCTTCCCTATCTTAAGATCACTTAGCGGACGGGTAATCCGGGGATGTTTTCTTCGGGTGTAGTAACACCCTTTGTACTCTGTACAGTGGCGACCGTAATTAACCGCGTTAAAATAAAACCGTACCGCTTACTATTTTCCGATCCAGAAGAAGCACTTCAGGCGGTAGGTAAGACAATTAATTGGCGGGAAAGAAAGGATTGGAATTTGTTGGCCTACCATATTTTCAATGAATAGTACCTACTATTGGTTATTAGCTCTATTCCATTCTTTTTCAATGTAATTAGTTTTAATAGAGGTTAATATTGTTGATTGTGAGTAGAAGAAGAATTCATTTTGTTCTACATCTGTCGGGATTCAATACCGGGACCTTGGGGTCATCAATAATCGAACTTACCGCTGCGCTACATTGTTGTACCATACCCTACTACAGTGCTTTCCAAACTTTTTGTACCTGCGCCCCCCTCTTTGGAAAAAAA
>WSZQ02064932.1:11540-24144 GCA_019419845.2 Weissflogia rhopalogaster
TTATATATGTATATCTATACATAAATACTGTATATATCTACATACACTTGCTCTACCTCTTTCAGAGCTCATCTACACTATATTTCTATGTGTATAGTCGGTTTATATGTAAAAATCTATAAGGAAAAAAGGTTTTTATGTAAAAAAAAAACTACGAGAATTCACAGATTACTTTCGTTACTTCAAATAAATAGCAATATTCTTGAAAATAACAATTCTGCATCAACCATCAGGTTTTTATCTACAGTGTAACGCAATGTTTTGCAAGGTAGAGAACTTTTTCACTATTCTACCCTGTAAAACAGTGCAAATACAATGCAGTTTCAGCAGTTTCAGCCGTTTCTGCTGTGTGCAAGTGAGCTTTTCGTCATTCATGACCGCCCATTTACCGGAGTGCTCTAATTGCTTCGATATTTCGTGGATCACAACGCGATAATTTTATAATTCCACTCGGTTTTTCGTGCCTAGAACTGCATCATCTCTTCCATACGTCCAGATAAGTTCGTAACCTTCTTTTTCGCCTTAATCCTTAAAAAAAAACAGTATAACTTCTGTTCTAAATCAAAATTTATGGTTTTCTTTGATAAAACATCAACTAAGACATGTCTTTATTGGTTTAAACAATTTAAACATGTAAAATTTGGCTATTTTAGTGGGAAATTTACAGGAAATTAATTTTCATAAATGTTTTGTACGTATTTATGTATTTCTTCTGTATGTATGAATATAATGATGTGTCTATGTGTTTCTGTGTTTATGGCTATGTGCTTTATGTATGTGTATGTATTTATATGTATGTGTGCGTATAGCAATGGCTCTCTGCAATCGTCCGAGAGGTTGGTGAACTCCCAAGGACGAACGCGAACTCAAACGTGAACGCGAATGCGCTCCATCCACAACCGTAGCCGAAGAAGAAGACGAACAAGAAGAAACGATGGCGATGCCGATGCCACACCATGGCAATGTTGGCGAAATGCTGTAGCACTAGTTGTACCATCCCGTATAGAAATAGGGTGATTTCAAGAAAAACGAGTCATAAATCGACGACGAGTCGTGTGATCGCCGCAAACTGCACATTTTGCGTCTCTTTAACATTATTTTTTGCATATTTAGAATAATGATATCGTAATAAATCATGCATCAGTACGTTCTCTATTTTATAGGGTATTAGATGTTGGAGAGGTTGTTAATGTTTTGTTGGTTTACGACTGTTATTTCTGAGTGTATATATCGGCCGGGCTCTTAAATACTCATGTATTCAATTTGTAAAAGGAGAAAATTTTACCCTTTACTTACGCTATGAAATTTTTAAACGTATATAATCAATCTTATATCAGCATATTCTCTACTTTATGCTGAACCATATGATATATAGGTTGTTAATGTTTCGTTTATGTACGACTGTTTTTTCTTAGTGTATATATCGACCAGGCTCTTGCATACTCATATTCAATTTGTAAAATGAGTAAACTTTACCCTTTACCTACCCTATGAAAGAGTTTAATGTATTTAATGAATCTTTCATCAGCATATTCTCTATTTTATGCTGAACCAGATGATATATAAGTTGTTAATGTTTTGTTTGTGTACGACTGTTTTTTCTGAGTGAAAATCGAACTCCTACATACACTCATATATTCACTTTGTAAAAGTCGCTTTGTTTGTTTGGCTTGCAGGACGACGACGAAGAACTTAGCGCAGGATGGTGGAAGCGGTGCAAAGCCGGTGAACATGCTGACACGCTGGTTTCGCGACCTACGCGCCGGCGGTAGTGTCTTGCGCTCCAATTCCACCGACCTGGATGAGGAGCAACAGCAACAACGGCAGCATCAGCAACATCAGCCTGCTGTCAAACACAAAGCGGTGCATATTTCCCGTTCGCAGTCGACGCTGCTGGCGCATAAACCCACGAGGAAGAAGTACGGTGATGGGCGGCGTTACTCCTTCAATGATCATGCACAACCCAATCAAAAAAGGTCAGTTACATTGCTTTCTTCCTGCCTTTTTTGTAATTTCATAGAAGATTACTCATTATTCACCTTTTAAATAAGGCTCATTTTTCTATAATTATCAGTCACCCTAATAGAAAACTAAAAAGGAGGAGTTTCATCACCCTCCTCATAAAAAGTAAGGGGTGTGGTTGACTATATTTACTTATAATTTTATAGTTTTCATTTGTCTTGTGTTAAATATTATCAAGTAACAAGTCAATAATTATTTTTAATTTTTTATAAGAGTATAAAGGAGGGTTTATAAATATATAAAAGTGTACATAAGTAAAAAAAATATTATACCTCATCTATTGAATTTCATCAAAAAAATTTCAATTCGTGAAATATATTTAAAAAATAATCCATATTATACAGAAATATAAAGTACATAAAGAGTAAATACGTTATTAGTACGTAGTAAATAAGAAGTAAATAAGCGTTAAAAGCTGAAAGAAACACTGATATAGAAAACATGGTAAACAAGTGACAAATAAAGTAAATTTAAGGTAAATACGCAATACTTATGTGGTAAATAAAAAATAAATAAGGATTAAAATTAATATATAAAATTGCGAATCATGCTATAAATATGAAACTGCCAATAATACAAATACGACAACAAATAAGCTGTAAATAAGTAGTAAATAAGAAGTACATAAGATAGAATTCATTAAAATAATGAAAAAAAAAAACTGTGTTAGATGTAACATTGTTTAAATTAGTGAGAAAATGATAAGAAATTAAGTGCAAGTTATCTGAAAAATATAAAGTACATAAAGAGTAAATAATTAATTAGAAGTAAATAAGAGGTAAATTAATAGTCTTATAGAAACAGTGGCATATAGAACACAATAAATAAGAGGTAAATAGAGTAAATTCGAGATACATAAGCAATACATATATGGTAAATAAAAGTAAATAAGGAGTAAATAAATATACTATATTCCGGCAAGACATCTATGCATGAAACACTATAAGTAAAAGGTAAATAAGCGGTAAATAGGTGGTAAATAGAAAGTACATAAGGTAAAAATAAACTTACAATTTGAAGAAAACTGTGCCAAGTCCGCAACACTATAAATAAGAGGAAAATAATCGGTAAATAAGGGCTAGAAAGATGTAAATAAATGAGTTTGCTGTGTTTTATGTTACAATTCGTCTGGTACCATGATTATTTGTAAAAGATATAAAAAGTAAAATATGTAAGAAGTAATTACTTACATTAATTTATTCAATTTCACCAAGAGATTGCTCAATATGTTCAATACGTTTTCAATGAATAAATAACGCCTCATTATTATGTAGATTAAATTATACCTATTTATAAAATCACGCCATCCCATCCCATCGTTAAGCATATGTGTCTCCACGGCGCCATACATATGTATTTATTTCCTCTGAATTCACGAACGCTAGTTGCAAGTGCACATATACACCACATACGCACCTGTGTGCATGTGTAGATGTGTGTAGGTCATTAGTAAATGCAATCGTAAGGCGTTGAATGCATTTTACACGATGCAGCCGCATATTACCTGCGCTGGCGTGTTTTCTTCGAACATTATGTCATTGAAAAGCGTCACGAAAGTACGAAGGATGATTAAGGAGTTTTCGAAGATTTATTTCGAATGTTGCACAACGCGCGCTCCGCGCATTTATCATGCGCGTGTTTTGTATGTGCATACGCATACCACGCTCATATCCGCGCGCGAGGAATCAATTTATTTCAATGCGCGTATATTTCCATACAATTTGGGGTCTCGAGGTGATTCCGCGACGCTATGTACTGCTGCTGCTGCTGTTGTTGCTCCACAACAACGCCAACTATTCTTCGGTTCGATATTGCACCGAATAATAGGCATTTATTGCACAATCCACGCGAGAAATGCATGTGTTGCAATCGCACAAATGCGCCTCGAATAAATAGATTTATATTTCAATGTCGGTGCGTGTTGGAATTTTTATATTTGCCTTGAATGGCGCCTTAATAGCCTAAAAGTTCGTAATTATCCCGCAGCTTAACCCATAGGAAGTTAGCAGCTATTTTTAATCAAAACCTATTCAATGCGTATTTAAAAATTAAATAAATCAGGGTTAATGATTGATTTACTAATAACAATTAGCATTCGCTTATTTAAAAGAAGTTTAATCAAGTGGTTTCTATATGTAGTCTAGTATTTGCCATAATTGTATACCCACCTTCAAATAAAATAGGTGGAAGAGTCAAAAATATCCAATATTACTAAAATATATTAAGTACATAAGCAGTAAATAAGCAGTTATATGAAGTAAATAAGGAGCAAATAAATATATAATCTTCTGAAAAGTGTTATTTATATGAAACACTGTAATTTTAAGGTATATAAGTAGAAAATAGGAAGTACATAAGAAGTAAATAGGAAGTAAATATAACTAAATAAATATAAAAATGATAGCCTAATAGTTTGGTCATAATTATTCCGTTTCAGCGATGTGTAGTTCAGTGTTTTTTCAATTCATAGGAAGTTAGCAGCTACTTTTACCAAAAAATGATTTATTTACTGTTTTAACATAAAATAAATGATTTAAAAATGAATCATTATTGACAATTAGCGTACGGTTATTTAAACAAAACCAATTTCGTTTAAAATTTCGAAAAATCGAGAGTATGAATCATTTACCAATGTTGTAATTAGGTTCAATATAATTAGTAACGAAAGGTTAATGTGTAAAATTGCTTTAGCTAGTATGTCATGTTTTTATCCGATGATATTTAGAAGAGCAAATGATTTTACTTTACAATTTGAATTTGAATTGGTTACGTATTATGAAATATTGTTTATCAACTTAAAAATTATTAGGGGAGAATTTTTGCCATAAAATATAAAGTAAATAAGGAGTTAATCAGCAATAAATTCGTGATAAATAAAAAGTAATTAAGTAGTAAATAAACAGACAATTTTATAAAAATCTTCGAATGTACAAACCAAAATAAATATGTAAATAAGCAGTAAATAGGTGGTAAATGAAAAATACATAAGGTAGAAATAAATATTTAAATAAATAAATATTTAAGAAACATTTTCCAGATATGACACCTTGCAAGTAAGAGGCAAACATGGAGTACGCAAATAGTAAATAAAGAGTATATAAGTGGTAAATAAGAAATACATAAGGTAGAAGTTAATATACAACTTGAGGAAAACTGAGCCAGCTATTAAATCATATAAATAACAAGTAAATACGGTGTAAGTACGAGGTAAATACGCAGTAAATTAGTGGTAAATAAGAAGTAAATAACGTAGAAATAAATATACAACTTGAGAAAAACTGTTCTAGATATGAAACCTTATTAATAAGATGTAAATTCGCAGAAAATAAGTGGTAAATAAGAAGTACATAAGGTAGAAATAATATACAACTTGAGAAAAAGTGTTCTAGATATAAACATTATTAATAAGATGTAAATAAGTACTAAATAAATGGTAAATAAGAAGTAAATAACGTATAAATAAATATACAACTTGCGGAAAACTGCTCCAGATATGACACCTTGTTAATAAGATGTAAATTCGCAGTAAATAAGTGGTAAATAATAAATACATAAGGTAGAAATAAATTTACTGCCAACTTCTTATGGTTTATTTTTCGTTTTTCGCATGTTTTTTTTTCCATACTCATCAACGATGGCGATCATCAAACATTAGATGGTCTGCTCTGATGGAAAGTGATTTGTAAATTTGAATAATTTCGAATAACTAATGCTTCGTTACACGTCGCCTCCGGATCATCTGCTCTTTATCGAATAAGAATATATACAGATAGCGTGCGTATATGTGATTTGTTTCGATGGTTCGTTCAACTTAAACCTTCGAAAATCCAGCCCGCTGGTATTCGTCATCGGCAGCAGCTCATTTAATAAACTATCATTGCGCCGGTGTTTATGTTGACTAATTTTAGGTGTGCTTATCGTCGAAGCATGTCCGCGTGGATGGTTGTTAATAGTAATTATTTTAATTCCATGATTTTTTGTGTGTATTTTCTGAGTATTTTTGCCATTTACGTGTATTACTAACTTCGAAAAGAAGTATATTGAATGTTAATACGTGTGAAATAAAGGTTGGGTTTGAAATAAACTTCGTTTGATTTGATCTGACCTACACTTAATTAATTCTAAACTGTGCTATAATTAATTACATAATTTGCCAAGCCCGCGTAGTTTTTCTACTAGTTTTTGCCTTTTGCATTCGGTTTAAAAGTCAAGATTATGCCGAGTGTAACAAAATACCACCGTAAAAAATCGCGGATATTCGCAAACAATCATAAATGTTAAGTACATGAGGAGTAAATAAGACATAATTAGAAAGTAAATAAGTACGTAATTAATTTATAACTTTGAGAAAATAGTCATATTTAAGAAATGTTAGAAACACGATGTAAATAAGCAGTAAATAAGGAATACATTTGGTAGAAATAAGTGTACAGTACGAAAAACATTATATAATGCATAAAACAGTGTAAAAATTTACAGTTTATAAGTTTTAAATAATAAGTAAAAAATAATAAATAGTCAGTAAATAAGGGGTAAATAAATATATAATCCCTAGAAAACTGTAATGGTTAAGAAACATTGTGATAAGATGTAAATAAGCTGTAAATAAGATGTACATAAGTAATAAATACGGAAAAAATAAGGGCCATATAAATAGATAATCTAAAAAATTCAGTGTTCATGCTTTACACATCATAATATATAAAACACGGAAGTGAGAGGTAAATAATAGTAATTGTTTGATAAATAATTAGTAAATGCATAATAAATAACAGGTAAATAAGGAAAAAAACTGAAATATTTATGATATACTGTAAATGAGGTGTAAATGAACAGTAACTAACTGATAAATAAGAAGTATATAAGGTAGAAATCGATACCCAGTGTGAAACAAACTGTTTTGTGTTTTGAAAAACACAAATACGAGGTAAATACGCGGTAATATCTAGTAAATAAGAAATAAATGCGTAGTAAATAAGAGGTAAATAATTGGTAAATACAAAAAAATCTATTGAAACCGTGTTAAGGGGTAAATAAATAAATATAAAGTTTGGAAAAGGTGTAAATTGCGAATCAATATCTAAAATTTGGTATACTAACCAATGTGAATGAATCACATGTGCGAAATTAACCTCGGCAAGTGCGGTGTGTCTTTGGCAACGTTTCAGAGTTGTTGCCCCGATTGGTAATTGTTTTATTTATGTGCAATAAATGCATGAAAACGCGCTCGTCGTAGAGAAACACCATGCGAGCGGAACGTGTGCGAGTGTAAGCGCGAGTCGCACATGCGGAAAAAATTGCGCGCACCCATACACATGCACACTCTGCTTGAATATATCATTGGAATGCAGTTTTGCGACTCTCTTTTCCCTCGCTGTGAGCGAACGCCGGTACCGCCCGCAATCGGCGAAGAGTTGCAATTCGTGTAAGTATGCACTTTACGTCGTTGCACTACGCCTAGTGGTGGACGTGATCGAACGCATTAGTTTCGAAGTATTCCCGTTTTTTTGTTGTTGTTGTTGATGTTTTTGTTTTTGTCTAGCGAAGGGCGAAGGCGAATTATAGGAAAAATCAGAAATAGGTGTAGTGAAATGTGTAAGGGCGGAGCGTGGGTGCGGCTCCCCTTTATGTTCGTATGAATAAAATAGGGGGGGAGAATAAAGAGAGGGTGGATCAATTGTAGGCGTGAATATTCAAGTGGTTAGGATGAGAGGGGGTGGGGATTTCTACCAATGAAAGATAGGGGCGGAGTTGAAAAGTGGGCGGCTAATAGGGGTGTGTACAACGTGTTTGAAGGAGGTGGGAGACTTAGAATTAGCGAAAGTACACTTGGGTTTTTAGAAATGTTAAACGTAATACTAAGGCTATACATAACAGATATATAAACAGTAAATAATTGGTAAATAATAAGATAATATATAAAAGGTATATAATATAGAAGTAGATATTTCTAAACAATGGTGTTATGTTTGACATAATATGTGGTAAATAAGTGAAAAAATAATAAGTACATAAGGAATAAATTCTAAGTAAATAAGGTTATTTGGTAAATATATCGGTTATTTATGTGTAACTATATTAATAAGAGGGAGATAAGCAATAAATAATAAGTAAATAAGAAGTACCTAAGTAAAAAATGGATAGGAAATTTTAGAAAACGTGTGATTTGCATAATTAAGAAGTAAATAAGCAATAAATACGAAGTAAATAAAGAATAAATTCATATAAAATTTGAAGAAAACTATTAGATATAAACCACGACAATATTATACAAATAACGATAAAAAGCAATGGACAAGTGGTAAATAAAAAGTAAATTATGAGTAAATAACTTTTAAGCGTATCCGATAAATTAATGTTTACCAATAAATTATATTATATGTATTATGCATTATTAAAATGAGGTAAATAATCAGTAAATAGTAGATACATAAAAAGTACATAGGATTAAAATAATAAACAGCATAGAGAAAATATGCTATGTATAATTAAGAAGTAAATAAGTAATAGTTAATAAAGTAATAAGCAATTAATACGAAGTAAATAAGGGGTAAATAAGGGGTAAATAAATATAAAATTTGAAGTCAACCGTATTGTGTATAAAACATGAAAAACACAGCATATTTTTAACGGTAAATAAGTGGAAAATATAAGGTAAATAAGGTGTAAATAATCTTTTCGGGTAAAAATTAAGAACAAGTGTAAGTATGCCATGATCTCTATCATGGCATAATCGTAAATAAGATTTAATGGATCCAGTTGCATTTATGGAAACCGTTTTTGTTATAAACAATATTTTTTCTTACGATCCGATAATTTTATGTTTACCATCGGAAAATGTTACACGCTGCCATTAGCTGCAGGCCCCGAACGAAACGCAATTGTCGACGGAAAATGCATGTGTTGCGCTCAGTTTTGGATTGATTGTCGATTGCCACAGTGTCAAAACGGCCGCCGACGACTGTACATAGTATGTGCGTGCGTGCGTGTGTGTGTGTGCCACAGAAATAGCAAACGCTTCAATCACACAAAGCCGCACAAATCAAGCACCATTCAAGTATCGGCAAATCATGGCGATGCGAACGAACTGACTGGGAAAAAAATGCGCGCGCGCCCGCCGCCTCACTTTCGTTCGGCCGTGCAGGTCGCAAGTCATTAAATCCGGAATCGGCATGTCCGTCGACGCACAGCGGCGCGCCGCTTTGCTGCAGCAACAATTGGACATGGTAAAGCTCTCGGTGCAACGAGCATATTTTGCACTACCAACACAATTGTGTACTGCAGCGGCCAACACCGGGGAGAGCACGCACACTATTTGTGCTAGTCTAGGTTAAACTAGGCAGACATGTTTTATTGGAGTGGCGTACGCAAATTTCTGCAAAATCTCAAATAGAGCACTCTATGTATTGTGCGAAATGCAGTGCACTTTTAGCAATAATGATAAAAATAGACTATTGCAACTAGTTTAGAACAGAAATAAAGGTATAAATAAGGGTAAATACATATAATATCTGGTAAATACGATATACGTAGTACTAAATAAATAAAAAAAAAACGAAACAAAAAATAAATTGAAAAGGTAAATAACTTATATATATAAGTGGTAAATAAGAAGTACATAGACAGAAATAAGTATCCAATTTCAAGAAATCTGTGATATATGAATGCATTATTCAAAAAGAGAGGCAATTACAACTTAAATAACATGGCAGTAAATAAGGTGTAAATATTTGTGTTGTTGTGTTGTGGTCGAAACATTATAAATAAGAAATACATAATCTGTAATAAGTGGTAAATGTGAGGTAAATAGGTAGTAAATCATAAGTATATAAGGAGTAAATAAATGCAAAAACTGAAGGAAACGGGGGAAACGTAAATTGGCAATGAAAAATGCTACACAAGAAGTACATAAGATAAAACTTAAGTAAATAATAAGTAAGTAAGTAATAAGTTAATTCGTGAAGAAGTAAGTAAGCAGTATATAAATGGTAAATAAAAAGTACATAAGTTGTAAATAAATATTATATCTGTAGAAAACTTAATTTTGTATGAAATACTGCAAATAATGAATAAATGCCACTAAAACGTGATAAATAGAAAATTATGTAAAATAAATATAAAACATTGAGAAAATTGTGCAATGTACGAAACACAAAAATGAAGAAGTAAATAAACAGTATATACCTGGTTAATAAGAAGTACATAAGTGATAAATAAATATGAAATTTTTAGAAAATTGAATTGTATATGAAATACTACAAACAAAGGGTAACTGACACTAAAACGGTGGTAAAGATGGAATACATAAGGGGTAAATAAATATAAAACTTTACGAAAACTGAGCTATGTGTGAAAAACTAAAATGAAGAAGTAAATAGGCAGTACATAAATGGTACATAGAAAATATATAAGGGGTAAATAAATATTATATCTGTAGAAAACTTAATTATGTATGAAATACTGCAAATAAGAGGTAAATGACGGTAAACTTGATGGAAAAAAAATATTGTAAATTATAGAAATAACTGTATAATTTAAGTGCTGACATTTCTGGCAAAAATATGTATATTAGAAATATGAAATAATTACGCATTTCAACGCATTCTGAACACATTCATGCAGGATATGTGCACGCTCACACGCAGGAAATAGCTAAAATAAACAAGTGTAAAATATGAAATTGCCCAGCGGAATAGCGTAGAAAATCGCAAATTGCGGCAATGTTTAGGTAGGGTTGTGCGCGCCACATCACATCTACGCGGAATGTGTAAAATTATGAAATTATTCACTATTTATTTATAGTAAAGGTGTGCGCATACTGCAAGAAAGACCGCCCGTCGTCGACGCGGGCCGTGATGGAAGCTTAAACGCTTCGTATACACCACACTGTAGGGCCCCACGGTGCGAAATGAAAATGTTATTATGGGCTGTGGTCGTTCTCTTTCTTCCCCGTTCATTGCAGCTAATGTACAAAGGGCGATGAAGGACGCGTGGTCTGGAGAAGATCGCCCATTTCGTCCGTCCGACGGGGTGTTTCGTCTTTCAGTCGCGCGGGCAAAAGTTAAGTTAATCTGCGATAATTACAATGGACATTAGAGCGCAAATTATAGTGAGTAATGGCTTGCCGGCGGGCGCGCGTGATTTTTGCGCATGCTCATACTACATATACACATACGTAAGATGATACATGCATACGTATTCAGGCACTGTTTGCACGCGCCAACACAGGCTCCATCTGTTGCTTTATTTTTTCTCCCCGCGTGCGCTTTTATCTCCGTGACGTGCACTATTCTTTTATTTCTAACATTAAATCATTTAATAATTTTTATCGCCTTGCCTGCAGGAGTGCACATACACACACACACACACACACACACACACACACACACGCGCGCATGCATACTGTGTGTATGTGCATGTGTTGCATGCGTTTATTTTTTATGGGTGGAAAGTAGGAATAATGTTTCATTGCTTTGTAATGTGACTTAAGTCGATTTACTTGTGTTACTTTGAGTTTAAATGTTTTATGCTGCAACGAATTCGATTATGAATGGTAATTTTATTTTATTTTTATATAAAAACATGTTTTCTAGAGTAAATATACTGCTTTACTTTTCAAAAATGTAAAAACACAATAAATAAACTATAACAAAGTGGTAAATACAAAGTAAATAGCGAGTAAATAACTACAAGATCTTGAGAAAACTGTTTTATTTATCAAATACGGTAGGTAGGTCGTAAATAAAGAGTAAATAAGTGGTAAATAAGTAGTAAATAAAAAGTACATAAGTAAATAAGTAGCACATAAGGCAGAAACTAGTATTCAATTAGAAGAGAATGTACGAATTATAGTTAATAAAGTAAGCGGTAAATACGTAGTAAATTAATATAAAAGAAGGCTTTGTTATACAAAACAATAAAATTTGAGTTCAATAACAGTAAATTCGAAGTAAATAAGCTATAAATGTCTGTAGTAGCAAATAGAAATTAAATAAGCAAAACATCAGAAGTAAATAAGTAGCACATAAGGTAGAAATTAATATTCAAATAGGAGAGAATAGTGTTATGTGCGAATTATAGTTAATAAAGTGTAAATAAGCGGTAAATACGTAGTAAATTAATATAGAAGAAGGCTTTGTTGTACAAAACAATGAAATATGACGTCAATAAGAGTAAATGCGAAGTAAATAAGCTATAAATGTGTGGTAAATACAAAGTAAATAAAGAGTATATAACTAAAAAATCTCGAAAAAACTGTTTAATGTATCAAATACGGTGGGTAAGTCGTAAATAAAGAGTAAATAAGTGGTAAATAATGTGATAAATAAGTAGTAAATAAAAAAGTAAATAAGCAATAAGTATTACATAAGGTAGAAATTAATATTCAATTAGAACAGAATTGTGCTATGTGCGAATTATAGTTAATAAAATGTAAATAAGCAGTAAATACGTAGTAAATTAATATAGAAGAAGGCTTTGTTAAATAAAACGATGAAATATGCGTCCAATAACAGTAAATGAGAAGTAAATAGGCTATAAATATGGTAAATATAAAGTAAATAAGGAGTATATAACTACAAAA
>WSZQ02064943.1:0-10940 GCA_019419845.2 Weissflogia rhopalogaster
GCGCAACATCGCTGTTCCCTACGTCTGTCCATTGTTAACTATTTCTACTTGTGTGATAAATAAATTATTCTTCATTCTTAAATAATTGCATCATCATTCCGCAATCAACGGCACACCGTACCCCACAACATGAAATTTACTTTTTGGGAAGGTTGAGATAAAAAGAGTTTAAATTATGTAGATTAACCATACACGGTTAGAACAATCTGTTAAAAATGTATATTTTGTGTATTGTGTGTATTGATGCAATCGTTCTACTTATTATCACACACAGTAGTAGTAAAAATAGCGAAACACAAGAGGAAAGCTCTCGAAGGGAGCAGCGATGTTGAGCGTTCGGAGGCAGAAAACTAAGTCTATTACTAAGGCGTCATTCACACCGGTTACTTTGGCTTCGGGCTTCTATGCCTACCCTTGTCAAACAAATGTTGTTAAAACAAGATAGTTAATGATGCTAGTTTGCTTAAAGGCAGGGTAATTACACTGGTCGGTCTTCACAAACTAGGTAAGATGAAATGGAGCAAAATCGAAAACGGATCTGAACATGTGTAGAAGTCATGAATTCATCTACGGTATAGATGAGGCCGATACAAGGGCGCCACCGAAATGCGAAGCCGAAGCGCGTTCGCTGTGTGAACGCATTGGGCTTCGAAATTCTAAGCGAGGCGACGTCGCCGGTGTGTCAGTCCCCTAAGGTAAAGAAAGATAAAGACCTAGAGAGTACGTTAGAGAAGCAACAATAGTAAAAGAAGACAGAGGAAGCACTTGGAACGAAGTAAAATATACCTGCGCTTGGAATGCATGTAAAGAGTAGAAACAGATATGTAGATTTGGAAGAAGTGCAATTTTGAAATTGAGAATGTGCAGTGGAAAAAAATCTAGAAGAAACACAAAAACTAATACATGCTAAAGTGTGGTACACACGTCATTCATAAACATAGATTATACTAGATCATAAAAATAGAATTGCGTTGTATTTCGCAGCATTGCGCAATAATGTATATAATAGTGGGAATCACAAATGACTGCACTGAATAATCAATCAAGTACCAGCGGCAAATATAAATGACGCCAACAAGTATATCGTGTGAAATAGTATTATCTTGCCCTGCCGCAAATATTTACCCAAAATACATTTATTAAATGCGCACTTATCAATAAAATAAATGTTCCATTGATATTTCTATTGAATTCTATTTTAAACGTGAGTACTTTTGACAACGTTTATCACTATGTTGTATGAATGCCGCTGTGTTTTGGTTTTTATAATCATGTAAATCCCACAATTCTCGCACTCACTTTCCAGGAATTGGCGCTATTGATTATTCAATGTTCTAGATGGCCTTCAATTTTCGGTATAAATAGGTAGCGAGGAAAGGATCCCTCATAGTGCAAATTGTTTGCAGCGTGCATCAAGTCCTAAGCAAAGTAGATCTTTCAGAGACCTGAAAAGCAATCCATCTTTTTAGGTAAGTTTTTTTTCTTTCTTTCATGTAATAATAATTTGCTTGCGAGATTTTCTCTAAGATTGTTCAATATAAGTCTGTAAATTACAATTTTCAACAGGGACGATCAATATGTATTTGTGGTTTTGCATCATGAATTCGATTTGTGTTACTCGTGTTAAACAAAAGTTTATTTCGCGTTGAAATTTGTTGTGCAGCGTGAATTTTTGTTTTAAACTGAACATAAATTGCGAATTTGTTATATTTCTGTTTTTATGGGTCATTTTTAACACAATATTCGTAATTTTTCATTTTCTATAGATAAAATGGATAAAGCTCAACACAAGGCTAACTTGGACAATCATTCCAATCAGATGAACCTTAACCACGGTGAGTACCGTGGGAGTGAAAAGACCCACGTACAAGCCAATTGGGACAATCATGCCAATCAGAAGAACCCTAACAACGCTGAGTACCATCATTCTCGTGAGGCGGGAAAGCCTAGCTCAAAATAATCAAATATATTGACAAAAATTGTTAGAATGTTTGTTATGAAATTACTTCTGCACATGTTCTAAAATAAAGAGAATATATAAAGAATATATTGGTGTCTTTTGAAACCTTCATATTGTCAATGAAATGACTAATAAAATATAGTGAGACTACATAATGATTTCTGCTGAGCATTATGAAATGAAATTCATTCTTTTCAGGCAGACATTTACTAAAATGTAGGTCCAAGGTTCTTGAGATATTCATCGTTTATGCACTCATACGTGCATAATTGCACGTATACCATAGACTACAGCCGACGCAATTGTTGATTATCGGTTTTGATGTGTTTTGAACTTGTGGGATTCCCAAAGAAATAACCTAGCAATAATTAAAAATTACAATTAGTATGTTTTATTAAAGATTTTAAAGATATTTAGAAAAAATCATTGTTACTAACAGAATCATAAAACTTTTTAGTTCTGTTTAAAAACAAACTTATGTAAGATAAGTTAATATATAAAGGAATTTAAGTATAGGCAACCCAATTATCAACTGATATGAGCCGACCTCCGCTGACAACCGAGAATGTACGCCGATAACAATCGAAGTACCCCGCAGGCAAACGATTCTGACCGACTTTATTATTTTTAAATTTACCGCTTTTTTACACATGTGCTTGTAAACATAACCTACAATTTCTTCCCAAATTTAGTTTCTATTGAAATTTGTTCTAAGAAACGTACAAATAGAGTGATAAACATTTCTTGCAATAAAAATGGGTGATAGTGGTGGAATTGAAGACAAAAAGAAGGCGCACAGAGATAGAAACTCAGGTAAACATTCATACTCCTCAAAAAAGTATTATTTTACACTGATTGCGTTTCAGGTCGTAAAGCAAACAAGAAAAAAGCGAAGAAAGATGCCCAAAATCCAGTTGTCGAGCTCACCGACAAGCAGCGAAACCCTAAAGCATTCGCCTTTAACTCTGCTGTTCGTGCCGAGCGTAGATTTCGCCGAAAAGAAGACATCGACACCAAGAAACAACATGTTCCACTTGTCGACAGGCAAGCTATCGAGCCTCCACCAATTCTGATAGCCGTGGTCGGCCCTCCAAAGGTAGGCAAAACGACCGTAATCAACAATCTCATTCGTCTATTCACACGATCGCCTTTAACCGACATCAAAGGGCCTGTTACAATCGTAACCGGCAAGAAGCGACGAATAACACTAATCGAATGCAACAATGATATAAACTCAATGATTGATCTTGCAAAAGTGGCTGATCTTGTCCTCCTTTTAATCGACGCCAGCTTTGGGTTCGAGATGGAAATCTTTGAGTTTCTAAACATTTGTCAAGTACACGGAATGCCTAGAATTATGGGCATCCTAACACATTTAGACATGATAACGAATCAAACCGCATTAAAAACGAAGAAAAAAACGTTGAAGCATCGATTCTGGACTGAGGTGTATCCAGGAGCGAAATTATTCTACTTATCTGGAATTATTCACGGTGAATATTTGAGAAATGAAATTAAGAATTTGGGTAGATTTATTTCTGTAATGAAATTCCGCCCGTTAACTTGGCGTATTACGCATAGTTATCTCCTGGGGGATCGTTATGAGGATTTGACGAATCAGGAGTTGATTAGGAAGAATCCAAAGTGTGATCGAAGTATTTCTATTTATGGATACGTCAGAGGTGTTCCTTTAAATAAGAATACGATGATACATATTGCTGGTAAGTTTTTTTAACAATAATATATCACATATTTTCATGTCGACCCCTGTGTTTCTTTCCGACTTTGATATGTTAGAAAGGGGAGTTCTATCATTTCTTAAAGCTTCTTTTTTTATTATTTCAATTTATCGAAAAAACAGGTTTTGGAGATTTAAGAATTCACGATATTTCATACCTACCTGATCCATGTCCATTGCCTGAACAAATGAAGAAGCGTGCATTGATCGAGAAGGAAAAGTTGATATACGCCCCCTTTTCTGGAGTAGGTGGTATTGTCTATGATAAAGATGCTGTCTATGTGGAGTTGGGAGGTTCACATAGTCATAATAAACGCGACGACGAAGATGAAGGGGCCAATTTGATGACGAATTTAATCGACGCTAAGGAGACACTTGATGTAAAGATGGAGCATTCCAAAATGAAGATATTCACTGAAGGTCGAGAAATTACTGCTGAAGATCTTGGTAAAAGTGGCGAAGATGACGAAAGTGCGGAAGAGGACGATGATAGTGATGAAGATATAGTGATGAAAAAGGCTGAATTGTATGTAAAGCCCGAGAAGGAAGTCGACGAGCTTGATAAAGAATTGGCGGAGCTGCGGAAGCAACGTAAAGAAACGGTTGTTACGGATGATTCTGGAAGGACTCGAAGGAAGGTTGTTTTTGATGTTCCTGATGATCAAATTTCTGATGAGTCTTCTGAGAATGAAGTTTCAGAAGAGGAAGAAGATATTTCTGAAGACGAAAGTCAATTATATGCTAAGAGAAAGAAAGTTAAAATACCTACGACACCATATGTTACTTTGAAGGAGAACAAAGATAAGGATGTTTTTAATAAGGTATGTCCCCTTTTGCATTATTTTTATTTTAAAATTCACGACACTTTGGCGATATATGCAACTTTCAATACTTGTATGAAATATGGGTTGCGTGTTTAATGATTTATTGATAACAGTATTTATGCTCTATAAAACGGTGAAAGTCAAAGTTGTTCGTGTTCTTCAGCAACTCTCCGGTAGCCGTGATCGTCTAGTGGTTAGGACCCTACGTTGTGGCCGTAGTAACCCAGGTTCGAATCCTGGTCACGGCAATGTGCAAACATTGTCACGGCGGAGACGTTTTTTATAAAACAAGACATGTCTCCGCCATTTATTTTAAATTTTATTGAATTTTTAAAGTTAAACTTAAATTTAAATATTTTAAGATACGATATTCAAATTTCCACATGTTAGAGTTAAATTGGAAGTTATTGAAATATAAAATTCGAATTTGTCCAATAACTAGGTAAATGAGGTCCTGAAACAACTGGATGGGAAAAAATTTGTTCAACCGCAATGGGACGATGAAGATGATAATGATGAAGCTAAAAACGCTTCGAACGAAGTAACTAGCGATGATTCTGATGAAACAGAAGATGAAAGTCTCACGACTTTAACATCACACAAAAGGCAAGAAAAAATGGAAAACGACGATGAAGAAGATGGGGATGAAGAAGTAGACGATGATGATCTCGAAGAAGATGCTGATGAACCCGAAGATGATGATATTCTCGGAGATGATGATGAAGACGACGATCAGGACGAAGACGAAATTAAAGCAGATTCTGATGAGTCAACAGACGATGAACTAAACAACCCAGATCTAAAATGGAAGGATAATTTAGCGAAGAAAGCCGAGGAAGCATTTTTCGAACGCCAGAAATCAAGTAAAAACTTGATGAAGTTGGTCTACGGTGTATTCGACGCTAAACACTTAACAAAACTTCGAAACGATGAAAACGCCAGCGATGAAGACAAGGAGGAAGAAATTGGCGGCCTTTTCAAACTCGCATCTAAAGAGCAAAAACGTAAGATTGAAAAAGACCAAATGGATTTAGAAGAATCAACGTTGAATATGCCATGGAATTCAAACATTCGTAATTGGTTGGAGTATGAAAATAAGATGAGTATTCAAAATTGTTTTGTGACAGGCAAATGGAAGGAGTCTGAAGATGCCAGTGAGTTACTGCGAATTGATGCAGCTTCCGACTTGTCGGATGTCGACGAATGTTTTGGTGATTTCGAAGATTTAGAAACTGGTGAGAAATTTATTGGGAAATCTAGTAACAGTGATGATAAAACTGAAGGCCCTGAAAAAAGGAAACGTGATGAGAATGAAAAGGATCAACTTGCTGATCGTGAAGTTCTTGCTGAAAAGAAGCGTAAGTTGAAGGAGAAATTCGATGCTGATTATGATAACACCGAGAAGGCTTCGTTTTATGATGATTTGAAGACGACTGCCGAGAAACAGGCGCAGTTGAATAAGTCAGTGTTTGAGAATATGCCCGATGATCTTCGTGTGCAGATTGAGGGCTACCGAGCTGGAATGTACGTGAGGTTTGAATTCGAAAATGTGCCATGTGAGTTTATTCAGAATTTCAATCCCTCCTATCCGCTGGTTTTGGGTGCGTTGAATATGGGCGAGGAGAATATTGGCTTTGTCAATGTGAAGATCAAGAAACATCGTTGGTATAAACGTATTTTGAAGGCGAACGACCCTTTGATTATATCGCTTGGTTGGCGACGCTTTCAAACGGTACCGTTGTATTCGAAACTAGAGGATGATATGAAATGTAGATATTTGAAGTATACCCCGGAACACTTGACATGTAATGCTCATTTTTGGGGACCGATTACACCACAAGGCACCGGTTTTCTCGCTCTGCAGAGTTGTGATCATGATTTGGAGGCACTGAAATGGCTTGGTTTCCGTATTGCTGCAACCGGAGCTGTTCAAGAGTTGGATAAATCGACGCAGATTATGAAGAAGTTGAAGTTGATTGGTTATCCTATGAAAATTTACAAGAAGACTGCGTTCGTTAAGGGTATGTTTAATAGTGCTTTAGAAGTCGCCAAGTTTGAAGGGGCAAGAATTAAGACCGTTTCGGGGATTAGAGGGCAGATTAAGAAGGCGGCCAGTAAACCAGAGGGTGTATTTCGTGCTACGTTTGAGGATAAAATTCAACTTAGCGGTGAGTTTTACTTTTTGTATTACTTTTGTGGGCTACTTATTCTAAGTTTATGTTATGCAACCGAAATATCAAAGAAGTTGTCGATTAAAAAATCTTAAAATTTGAAGGATCGCGAATATTGTCGACGATTAGTCGATAAATGTAATAAAATTTAACTGCATACCACTCTAAAATTAAAAAAAAGAGGAGTGAAATTTTTCACAGATTAGATCGCAAATACGAAAAATACGTAAATATAAGAACATTGTCGAAGATTAACTATATGCAACCGAAATGTCTAAATGCCAGCAAAAGTTCAACTGTATGCAACCCAAATATAAAAAAATCCAAAATTGTAGAAGATTTAGAATTATATGCAATTCAAAATTCTGTAAACAATCCCTAAAATAAGCACGAAATTCAAAAAATATATTTAAAAATCATAAAAATTATAATTTTCAGACATTGTTTTCTGCCGAACGTGGTACAAAGTTGACGTTCAAAAGTTCTATACACCTATCACGACACTACTCCTCCCTGAAGAAAAGAAAAATTCATGGAAGGGACTCCGCACCACTGGAGAAATTAAACGCGAACGAGGCATTCGTAGCCAAGTGAACAACGACAGTTTATACACCGTAAGTCCAAGAATAATCACCATTTTATTTTTTTCAATTAATTTTACACAGAATGTATCCAAAGTGTTATTATAAAATATCAAAATTCTCCTATAGGACATAAAACGGGAACAAAAGGTCTTCCCACCGCTGATTATACCCAGAAAACTCCAACAAACTTTGCCCTACCGTGACAAACCCAAACACGAGGTGCGTAATAAAGATAAGAAGCAAGTGGAACGTGTTGTTGTTATTCGCGAACCCAAGGAGCAAAAGGTGGCCAACATGATGAAGATGATCAAGACTGCATACGATCATAAGCAGGACGTGCTCAAGCAGCAGACAAAGGAACGTGTCGAGAAACATCGCCAACAAATCGAAGCTATTGAGGCGAAGAAGAATAAAAAGTTGCGAGATGTGAAAAAGAACGTGTTCAGACAGCGCAGTAAAGCAGCAATCGCCGCTGAAAAGAAGGGAAAGAAGGGTGGTAAAGAAAAATCTGCACGAGATGAATTTGATTAATAGATGGGAATTTTTATTGTTGCTTTAAACGTATGTTCTTGTGCATCTGAAATAGAATAAAGTGGGTTAATGAAAAGAAATTATATTGTTGTCAATTTTCTTTTCTAGAAACAAAAAAGAGGAACTCTGAAATTTTAAGTTGATAAAGAAAAGAACAATGGATATATTATAAAATATTTCAATTTATCGTGTATAATTGGTCTATATTCAAAGTATTTGAATACTCAAAGGGAGTATTTCAATTGTCCTACTCAAATTCGCATGAAAAATTTTGTACACGTACATATATTGAAATAAATTCTATTAATAGGATTTTTCGTCGTTTGCCCTAAATAAATCAACGTTTTGGCACAAATAGCTTAAGGAATATATTGCTTTAAGAGAAAACTTCTTTATATCGGCTTCGTGGCGGGTTTTTCCAGCGCGCTAGTCTGTTGGCTACGAGTTCAAAACGGCGAAAAATTCCGTGAACAGAATTTATTTCAATATATGAACTGCATGTACAAATATTTACAGGCAACTGAGATGGACAATTGAGACACTCCCCTTAGAAGTGAATGTCATTGATTGAATGCAACCGTAACAACTAAAAGTTTGGAGAAAGATCAAAGATTATAACCTTAAAGTTGAATATTCGACCATATGTAACCCAAAAGGCAATTAATAGATGTTTCGAGGTAAACTGTCAAATTTGGTCATATTTGGTATAAAAAAAAAGTTAGATGCTGTTATGGTCCATCGATAATAACAGAATATGAATTTTCAAAATACAAACATTATTAAACAAATTACATCGCTTCACAGTAGATTATTTTCAATTATCTATTGGTAATCACTCTCTTTTATATACATAAATATTGCTACACTCCCAATGTTAAACATTTTACATTTTTGGTTTGTACTTTCAAAGTTTAAAAAAATACTTATTGTCATTACCTAGTAACATAACAAGTACGGAGGACTAAGAAACGACTCACCTGAAGGTAATCACCGTGCTACCTATGGATTCAGTCGATTGTATGTGATATAAAGCTTTCTCAATTTCGCCCGGATAGTAGACTTTGTCGACTAGTGTTTTCAGCTTGCCACTTTCTACGTACTGTCGGAGTTTGTCGAGGGTTTTGTGACAAATATGTACCTCACCGTAGTTGCTGATTTGTTTACGAAATAGAATCTAAAACAGCAAGTTTAATTCACAATCAGTCCAAAGTATGTAGTAAAATGTGTATAACCCCAAAAAATGGGACATAACCTCTTATATTTACAGCTTAGATTCGAGTTTTAATGTTTGAAAATTTCTTACCTGCAAAAGTGATTTACTTCGCATATAAGCACGAAAGAAAAACGATGTGGGAAATTGATAACTATCTTCAGCAAGCTGAGGATGAATAGTTGACAAATACAGGCCATTGGGGCAAAACTCCCGAAATTGATGATCGGTGATACCACACGGCCGTGTGTTGATAACAACGTCGAAAGGTTGGCGTTGGCGTAGTTCATTGTAGAGATGGTCGGCCTCCAGCTCCGGCAAATGTAAACTATGTCCATTCTTGGCTCGAATCTCCGAGTTTGTGCCCAAGACGATAATGTCGTCGCTATTGAGTGCTTCAGCAACAGGCCGTGCACGTTGATAACACGTCGTTGTGACATGCGCCTCCCAGATTTTAAGCAGTTGAATGATAACGCAACCAACGGGCGTGCAGCATCCTTGTACGAGGACGCGTTTTGACCGTACGGCTTCCTCCGGCGTTGGGTCCAGATTGCCCAAAGCGTTAAGTGCGACACCCCCAGCGTACGGCAAACTGCTCGCGGCCTCAAAGCCGACAGCTTCCGGTTTCAAACCCACGTCCATCTCGTTGGCAACGAAATATTGGCACATTGTGCCTGGTGCCCAATATGGTGCTGTCGTCCACACCTCGTCACCGATGTCGAAACGTTGCACATTTTTACCGATATCTACGACTAGTCCGGTACAATCACGGCCTAACGTTATTGGGAGATCATGTTTTGAATACTGAAAAATATTAAAGTTTAAATTGTTGAATACATATAAACGATAATTTAATATTTTCACAAAATCGGTAATCAACGGATATGTTTATATTTTGGTTGCCTATTGATGTTTGATTAGTCACTTTTTAGTAAAATATTGATAAAAAAAGTTACACAAGGGGAGTGTCTCAATTGTCCGTCTCAGATTTGCATGAATTTTTTTGGATGTTTAGTACATGTACTGATATAATTTATGTTAACGCGGTCATTAGCCGTTTTGAGCCGTTCAACAAAAAAATCAAAGTTTTGTCACAAATATATCAAGGGATAAATTGCATTAAGAGCAACCTTCTTGATAATTGCTTCACACTGCCGTTGTCAGCGGGTTAATCCAATAGTCTTAGAGCAGGGTAAGTGTATTAGCAACTTTCTCAGCATCGGACACAGTAGTGTGAACAAACATCAGTATCAGTGGAGTATCGTTGGATGCTGAGAGTGAAGTGGAAGAACTGTTAGAAAGGTATATAAGTAATACAACAATCACGGGTGGGAAACTTGTCAGGACCATCTCCGACTAGGAGAACCCATCAGGCACTGTAACAACTTTTATGTTGAAGAAACAAGTCTTTGCCCCATCATTTCACATGCGTTTAACATATTTTCAAATTATTACCCGGTGCACGAAATGAATGACTTTCAACTGCGCCACTTGGCTGGACGTTATAGTATATTCTAATAAGTTCGAAGAACCAACAATTTTTTGATCGGAACTCGAGGTTTATTCAAACTATTTCTTTATCAGTGCATTTTCTCTTAGTACTCAGCTCTATTTATTATTATATATGAATGTCCTAATTTAAAATTTTAACCCCTAATCAGCAAAAATCAACGCTAATTCTCCAAAAAATCACTAATTTTTTAACTATAATATTTTCTTGTGTTTTGTATCGAAATGTTAACTTTTTAAGATAAAGTCCTTTAAAATTAGTAGTTTTTTTGGGTGGGAAGGGGGAATACTATTAACACAAATTATTTCTATATATGTACTACACGTACAATTGAGACACTTTTCTTACCTGATAATTAGATAATAATTTTCGCAGAGTTCTACCATAACCACTGCATATATCTGCATCAATA
>WSZQ02064954.1:9825-27923 GCA_019419845.2 Weissflogia rhopalogaster
ATTATAAAAAGTATAAACAATTCAATTACTTTTTTAGGATAAGATGTTCCTTTTCCTAATTGATATGTAGTGGTCACATTCCCGCATGAAGAACAAATATCAACATTCATTGAAATCCTAATCATCTAAACATAAACATCCCGAAGCTTTCTAATCAACAATATTTTGATCAGGACATTAACTTCGAAACGGAACAAGAGGAATTGTATGTTAAAGGAATTTGACAAATAAACGACACCATAGTATTAACAATATATCTTTTAAAAATGCAGTTAAAATTTGAACATGCATGTACCCATGTAAAAATTCATATAAAAGTATATACAATTCGATTACTTGTTGGGATCAAAAGTCCCTTTACACCTTTGATACTTTTAGCCTAGTTTTAACCTTAGTGCGCCTGTGGCTTGTTAATGGTACATGTTAGACTTACATACCATTATAGGCTGGGCCACCGCCGCCCTCAGGCACCACCCAGTTGATGTTCTGGGTGGGATCCTTGATGTCGCACGTCTTGCAGTGGATGCAGTTCTGTGCGTTGATCTGTAGCCGCTGACCGTCGCCGCTCTCCATCGGGACGAATTCGTAGACTCCTACGAGAACAATACAAAGTTGTAGCAGTTGAAGTTAAAGCGAGCGGCAGCCGCACGCCGCTCCCCAATGTCGGACCCTGCGAAATGGTCGGCCGTGCCAGCCGACGAACAATGCAGCAATTTGGGAGGCGGCGGTAAGCTGCGGCGAGGGAGACAAGGGTTCGTTGGCGTGATAGTTGCAAAGTGTCGCAGGACAATTGCGCGCACCGCCGATTGCCGAAACGGAATTACATTCGTCGAATCAATTTACTCCCCCTTTCGTAGAAACGCACCCGCAACTTTCGTAAACAGTTGTTGTTGAAACGTAATTTTCAACAAGTAGCACTTGAAATTTACTGTAGTGGAAACAACAAGATAACTCAATTTTGAATCAATTGAGTACAATTTGACGTGTTACACTATTACAGAGATTTATGTAATATGATTCATTTTTTTAAATATTTTCATTAAACCTAATTTTAGATTTATCATATGTAAATCGATAGAAGGCAAACAGTTTTGATGCCATCCATTAAATAGTTTGGTATTATCGTACAAATCTCTGCCAATCACTTTTTTTGGAAGAAATAATGAACGCTAGGAATAGTCCAGTCAAAAACATATTATTACCTAATATATTTTACATGATTGGATTAAGCTACCCGGAAACCAATTAAGTGTATAAATACGCAAATATATGTGAATTATGCAGATAATAAACATAATTACTAACCAAATTCAAATATGTTATAATCACCTATTTTCGATTTTGGCTGTAAACAGTATGAACATATAATCCACGTGAACCGCATAAAATATTCATGATTAATTTATATTCGCAAACAATCGCAAATCAAACAAATAAAGCCCGGTTGAGTACATCATAAAAACGAGTATTATCTTCGGCTATCATACGTTGCGATCGCCATACGTATGCGGCATGATACGTTTTTCACGCATTATTTGTCGACGTTGGTGCTACCGAGATGAGTATTGAATATCGACGTAATTTATAGAGCGCTCGTAAAATTAGGCCCCTCTTTATGACAGTTATTCGCATTTCGCGCGCCCCCATTATCCCATTATTCCCAGGGGGTGCACATACTACTGCGGCTATAACTCACGACGCCCAACTCCCACAACCTTCCCCTGGTGTCAAGCAACCACCTCCGCGCATGGAAGCATTATTGTAAATCAATTTTCCATTACACGTGCTGCGCAAACATATAAAGCTTAATATTTTATTGTATTCAAACCGTAAATTGAGGTGTAAAGTTTGAAGGAAGATGATTAGTCACCAAAGCATTAACTCATTTACAAAGGTTGTGTATTACGCCTATTTGGGAAAATAATAAATCTAAATAACTATTGATAACAAGTCTTTAGAATATTAGAAGGACCCCAACGACGATTTTATAATTTTCTATTTTTTTTTTAACAAATAACAATAGGTCATAAAATATGTTTCCAATAAAGGTCTCGCAACAGTGATTCGATATATGAAACGAAACACTGAAAGAATACGAAATGAAACTAAATATAAACAAGACAAAAGTGATGGTCATAGGCGACAAAAAAAAATACAAAGATACAAAATGAAATAATAGAGCAAGTAAATAGTTTCAAATATTTAGGAATCAATATACCAGCAGAAGGAAAACAGGAAGCAGAAATAAGTGCTAGAATTGAGAACGTCATTAAAACATATTATCAATTGAACAATGGGATACTAAATAAAAAAGAGGTATCAAAGAACTTAAAAATAAGACTCAACACAATATATCAATATACCTATTTTGACATACGAAAGTGAAAATTAGAGCGGAACTAAAAATTGAACCCTTTGAAACGCAAATAGAACAGAATCGACTAAATTTGTGAGGACATCGAATAAGAATGCCAGAAGAGACAATAAACCAAATTTGGCAAGCGAAAGCTGCAATAAATAGGAAAAGAGGTAGTTCCAGAAAAGACTGGAACAATGCAATTGGGCAAAACATAGTAAAAGAAGGAATAATGATAACCGAAGTTAACAAAAATTATACGGAAATATAAAATAACAAAAATATTATGTAATAGGAATAAGTAAAATTGACACATGAATAGAACTTAAGAAATATTTTGTATAAGAAAGGTTGTAAAATTAAAAGTAGTAGAAACTTGTAAAAAAATGTTCAAGCGATACGGAAAAATAAAAGTATTTTTGAGAAAAAAAAAGTTAGAATATTTGGGACATCATTTGATTTCTGATAAATTACCCATCATTGTGAGTGATTAATCCATCGAATGATTTTAAAAAGGTATAAGTGCAAAATAAGAATTTATTGAAAGACTCACTAATAACTTCAGGACATCGCCGCTAGCTCGATAGGCACTGAAGAGAGAAAAAGCGACTAGATACGAACTGAACGTTCAGTCGGCTGAAGGCTCTTATATACTGAATTTCTTGCGCTTTAAAACACATTTCTAATGAATCATTCCCACAGGAAATGCAGCACTATTTCGCTTCTCTTTAAAAGTGCAACATTATAAACCCATGACATATTATAGCATATACTTAAATTGGAAATATGTAAATGTATAAAGAAAGAATAAGCAAAAAATTTTCGAAAAAAAATTAAGACATTGAGAAGCAGTGATGAGTGTTAATTAGTCGAAAATTCGCGTCGGTCCGAAAGGCGTTTCCGATAAAAGTTGATAACTTACAACCGAGTAATGAGGCGCTGCCGCCGGAAGAGTTGAAAGCGGAATGAAAGGAGTTTAAACTTGGGTGGCACGGCGATAGGAAAACGGGCGCTCGCGGAAAACGAAATGAAGAATGTAAGAACTTCGTGCTTTATGCGCCAGCTCGAGCTGGGAATTTGCACGGCGCCGCGTTTTTGGGCTCCATCTTCGAGCCTCCCTCCAATTAAGTTTCAATATTTCGCTCGAGCAAGCAATTCAATTTGCAACGGCGCAACCTGTCGGTGCCCGACCTTTGAATAATTTATCAAACGCGCCAGAAGACACTCGAATCGAAGTGTGGTTGGTTTTCGCACAACACTACGCTATCAAAACGATAAATAACATTCTAAGCGCTTTTCGCATTTCAATTGTGGTGCAAAACTTATACTTATCCGACGAAAAGCTGCACGCATCCATTATTTATGGCACGAGGCTTTTCGCTAAAAATTTTCAACAAAATTAAAAAGTCGTGGATCGTTAAGCATTATCATTAGATAATCTTGCACAGTCGAATGCGGAGAACATCCATTCTTAAAAGTGCCCATAACTCATGAATAAATTTCCTCGACCGAGAAAAAATGAGGAAAAAGGGAAAGAATGAAATTAGGCGTGAATTCGATTGGAACCCGTTCCCGGCCAATGCGCGAGCAAGAAAAACCGATTTTCCGCAATATTACTACCCCTAATATTACCTGAAATTCTTTGACGCGCCTTGGTTGAACCGTAATAAAATACCATTTTTACATTTTCGAGAATGATTGCCTTTTTGAATTTTATGTATACAATTGAGCTCACAGGGGGAGAATGAAACTTCACTTATGTTGAGCTGAGACGACAAAAGCTAACATTTAGATTACATTGTGAAATAAAAGCTTGGAAGCTTTGAATCGGTTTCTGATTAATTGTAAGTAATGTCCCGAACACATTTGCAACCTTCGTAACTAGTTCTCGGATGAGAAACGTGCTCTGCTTAAATAACTTTGATGATGGGAAACATGAGATAGGCGAGTTTTATTGCCCGAGAAACTTTTAGGGTTCTATGTGGGTGGGACAATAAAATGTCAAATCACATGAGTATAAAGTGACAATGCAATTGTATAAAATTTATATAATTATTGTAGTATAACAAACCTTTATTAAGCGCGCTAAATAGATCCCCTAGGTTTGCGGCGCTAAGCAAAACCTCAAAACTCAAAAAAATCTTTTTAAGTTCATCTTTACATGCTCTATTTGTGGCAAACTTTGAAAATTATTTTTGAGCAAACGACTCAAAACGGCGTAAAATCCCATTAACACAAGTTATTTCTATATATGTACTATACGTACAAAAAGTTTCATTCAATTTGGTGGAGGACAATTGGAACACTCGCCTTGTAAGTATTTAATTCTCTTTTAGATCTGTAGTTCCTTTATGTTTGTTGAATGTAATATATAACTTGATAATAGAGAAGCTTTCAGATACATAAGGTAGACTTTGATATTTATCGATAAATGATCGTTCGATAAATATCGATACATATTGATCTGCTTAACAACTCGAGCCTTAGTATTTATTTAAAATAAGAACATAATTGTAATTTCAAATTATTACAAATATTTGCTTTAAAACAAGTTTATATCCTTATCTGGTAAATCCAGGCTAAAGATAAGGCTTACGGGTGGTGGGTGGCTCAATAAACATAAAATTAATGTGCCAGTGTCAACGTAGCCCCATTAATGCTACTGACGCACGAATGAACCCGGTATTGTTTTAAACGAAGCATGTAACACTCATCCAGGCGCCAGCGCCAGCGGCGGCGTCGCTTTCGTCACGACACTTTTAATTTTTTCGTCCGTTGTTTGCGACTGCGGGACGCGTAATAAAAATAAACGACGTTTGATATGCTGGCGCCTACTCCGAGATTTTATGCACCGCGTCGGTAAAAGATGGTAAAGGACGCCAAAGAAACGGAGTGACAGAAATACCCTGAAGGCTATGGCCGGACGCTAACACGCAATGTTTTCAGCTATCGCCAGGGCGGAGGCGCCGGGCATCACACAGTGCTGACGGCGTCGGCCGGATGCGAAATAAAACTGGTGGGGTATGTAAGGCGGTGACGACGAACCTCACACCCCCTACGTGTCCGCCTGCCCGACAGCCCGGGATCATAAAAGGTTTCATTGTGACACACTGGTTCCCCGGCTGTAATGCGAGTCACGTATCCTACTTTACTAACACGAATTCCGCACCGATTCAATCTCGGTTTTCCCTCGAGTGTTTGAAGCCCCGACTATGTCGGCGGCGGCAACGGCGCAGGAATAAGTACGTTCGACGAAAATAGACAATTCATTGACTGCACAGCGCCGAGTATTGGCAATATCCTGTTAAATGCTCGTAAAACTTGCGAACTTTCAAATTACGTGTGCAAAATACAATGTGTATTTGCGAGCCCGACGGCGGCGGTTGCATGGCGGGGGCGGTGGGAAGGCGCAACGGAGCTGGTGCAGTGGCGGCGGCGCCGGCGGTGGTGTTGGCGGGTGAACAGAGTTCACGCCACGGTCTGGTGTCATTGCCCAGTCTGGGGCAAACGAGTGCAACAGCCCCGAAAACATCGATCGAGGACCTTGAACTTGCCGGCAGACGGCGGTACCCCTGCGCACTGCTACCGCCGCGCCAGACTGAACAACGGGCGCGTCGCCAACATGCTCGTCGTTTTTGTTGCTGCATGTTTTCGATGCAGCCGGCGGGCGGTGGTTGAGCCGGAAAGAACCACAACCTTCTCCAATGTTTAATGTGTTTTCCTTCGCTTTATTCATGATTCACGTTCAGCTTATGTTAGGTTAGATTAAGGCAATTGACATATAGATAATAAGAATTTTAATAAAATAGGAAATCTTCATAAATTTAGATTTTGCATTTTTAACTATGTCTACCCTGTTTTTAAATCATATTTATAGATTTAGATGATGTAATGCAAATCTAATCAATATTAACGTGACCAACTATATTTAGTTAAAATGATTAGCATAGAATGGAATTGTTGGGCCGTTAAATTTTTAAATCGACCCGATAATGTCCCAAAGGAAACCCCCATGAATAAAATGCCGAAAATGCCATCTTGCAAGTTGAGACGCCAAAGCAAATACAGCTTAGATTAGATGAAGTTAGGTTACCCTTCAGCAGTTTAATAAACCAGCCATCATTGTAGATATATAGTGAACGTTTTTTTGTTGAAAACTGAGTGATATACTATACAAAAACGGCGCGCCAATGGATGGAACAGAATTACCCATTGTAGTCGGAAATTCAATAAAACATGCAAAATATCAAATAAATTAAGATTACGTCCAGATTTTGAATATCCGCGCGTTTATTACTTTGCTTTTAGTCTTTATATCTCCGCAGTTTGCTGAAAATGATAAATGTGAGCGATTTCGACCAATTGTGTGCATTATTTGTACTAACAATTGTTTCTATTGTCTTATTTTCGTAACAAATATATTTCGTGGGGTCTCAGCGGCAATTTAGTTTGAAATAATCTCTACAGAAGCAAGTGTGACGGGAACATCGCTCCCTACTATCGCTTTTGGGAAAGCCGGATTTAAATTATTGCCTCGTCGCGTTCGCGGCAAAGGTACTTTTGCAGAGACGGAAATTTCAGCAGCAGGAGGGTCGCGCAGCAGAACCGAGGGTGGCAGCAGACGGCGGCGACGACCTGCGTGCAAGTCCCCTTCCCCTATACCCGCTATACGTCTCGCCCAGATAAGAAATTCCCCTGAGAGAAGCTCCCGAAAACTTTCGTTCGGCACCACATCCATCGCATTTCCCAGCCCCCTCCGAAAACGGAAAATGCAGAGAATACGCGCAGTAATTGCATGCCTTGCAATAACAAGCTACGATAAACCAGACGCGTGCAATTTCATACTGATTGTTCGTTTTCGTTTCGAATGCTAAGCACCTTTCGGCGTCAGAGTGGGATGATTTTTCTCCAGCGTTTTGAGTCACGTAATACGAAGGGAGCATCGTTAATTAAATTTAATACATCGCATTAGCGCGCGTCCTGGCAATAATGAATGTGCTGATGTAACGTGCGCACGTAGAACGCAGTAAAAACATTTAGGTACGTACCTGCAGGGCAGAAGCGACCTTCGGGACCATCGAACACACCCAGGTTGTGCTTCACAGGTACACTGTCGTCCATCAGCGTCAAGTGCGCCGGCTGATCGCCCTCATGATTCGTTCCTGTAAGCGCGACCGAAGTGAGCAAATCGAAGCTGATCTTGCCGTCCGGCTTCGGATACTCGATTGGAGTGCTTTCCTTTGCTGGCTTCAAGCGCTGATGATCGGGTGCTATAATAAATGTATAATAATAACAACCCATTGAAATAATAACAAAGCAGAAGGTCAAGAATAAAATTGAATGGTATTTTCTACCTAGAAACTGATTAAAGGTAATTCAGAACCCAAACAATGCGATTCGAATGTCGTTACGTGTTTCGGTAATCATCTTCGATGACTGTTGATAAAATTCCCCTGCATGCGAAGGAAAAACGCGATAATAAAAATCGATACCGCGTATATTACGGGATGTTTTAGGCGTGTATTAACATTGTATGTGGCCAAGTGTCCTTTGGTCCCCCAAGACAATTATTGTTTCTACGCACACGTGAGCTTACTATCACAAGTAAATATACGCATACTCAAAAGTAATAGTTGTCTAACAGAACAAATGGAGAACAAGCCGATAGCAATGTGTTTATATCTTAAGGTTCACATATAGATGTTCTTAAAGTTAAAGTTCACAAGTGGAGTGCATGGTGTACTGCTAACGCACAATAGTAACATAGTACCGCAAAGGTTCAAACCCCGGTGAGGGTATTAATTAAGATCTTGCACTCCACAATTTCCTGAATCCTGAATAAAGAGGAGGGTTGCGCGATGGGACCGCAACCTATCCCCGTAAAAAGAAACATGTGCAAAGAAACCGTTCGGCGGGACTGGATCCGGCCGCGTGAAAACCAACGACTCTATGTTCCAATTAGGAATGATGAGAACCATTCAATTACATTCAAAACAAAAGGTAAATGAAAATAATCAAACTTGCAAGAATTTTTGGAAAATTAAAACAGACATTTAAAATTTCATATATCAGCGGTCGGCAACATATAACCCGGGCGTCACCCATTTTAGTTTAGAAATGCCCAATAATCCAGCATCGATGGTCAAATATTCTCTATTATAGCCGCCCGCTTTTGCAACATATCAGTGTCCCAAACATTCCAATATAATTCAAATTGTGATTGCATTGGGCGCGCAGCCAAAAAGGTTGCCGGCTCTTGAAATAAATGTGACATAGAATTGAAGAAATACTTACTTCCATGTGATAACGTCCATGGTTCCTTTCCACGTAACATCATGGAGATACCACTGTACATCAAGCCACCATAGAGACCAAGAGGATTGTGGAAACTCGGCCGACAATTACGTACAGCCTTCAACTCCTTCCACACAAAACTATTCTTCAACTTGTCATCGTATGCATTGGGTTCGTAACCAGCCGTCGACTGAGCTTCACCTAGAATAGCCTCCATTGCACCTTCCGCCGCCAGCATACCACTCTTCATCGCGTTGTGGGTACCTTTAATTTTAGGCACATTGAGGAAGCCTGCCGCACAGCCCACTAAACAACCGCCCGGGAAAGTTAGTTTCGGTATACTCTGGAAGCCACCTTCAGCAAGGGCGCGGGCACCATAGGCGATACGATTTCCACCTTCCAAAGTTGTCGCAATCGATGGATGATGCTTAAAACGTTGGAACTCCCTGAATGGACTAATATAAGGATTTGAATAATCCAAACCCACAACAAAGCCCACAGCAATAATCGGCGTTGGTTCATTCAAATGATACAAAAATGAACCACCATAAGTGAATTTATCTAAAGGCCAACCGACAGTGTGTTCGACTGTGCCTGGTTTATGTTTAGCTGGATCGATTTCCCAAACCTCTTTAATTCCCAAACCATATGTCTGTGGCTCGCATTTTTCTCTCAGGTTAAACTTTTTCGATACTTGCTTTGTAAGATGACCATGACAACCCTCGGCGAAAATTGTGCATTTCGCATGCAATTCCATTCCACGCTCGAAATTATCCTTGGGGCTACCATCTTTTGCAATCCCTACGTCGTTCGTAGCAACACCTTTCACGCTCCCATCTTGGTGGTATAAAATTTCAGAGGCGGCATACCCAGGGTATATTTCCACACCCAACGTTTCCGCCTGCTCGCCGAGCCATTGTACCAAATGGCCCAAACGCACCACGTAGTTGCCGTGATTGTTTAGTGGCATGCCGGGGAGGATTGGAATCGGTATTCGGCCGGTTTTGGTGAGGAAGCCCATGCGATCGGCGGTCACTGGAGTATTCAGCGGCGCGCCCTTTTCTTTCCAATCCGGAATTAATTCGTTCAGTGCTATAGGATCAACGCAGGCCCCGGAGAGGATATGGCCGCCTACCTCAGCTGCTTTCTCGACCAGGCAGACACGAATCTCTTTACCTTCCTTCTCAGCGATTTGTTTCGCTCGGATTGCTGCCGACATGCCTGCTGGACCTCCACCGATGATAAGGACATCTGTTTCATCCTCAAATCTTTCCATATTCGTTTCTAAAAAAGTATTTTAAGTTAATAACTAAATAATCAGATGACCGCTTTAACATCTGATTCAAATGAGTTCATTTCCATTCTTGTACAATTTTGGTCAAACGTGTGAAGATGTGATGAAGGTTGTCTATTCTCTATTTACTAATCTAAGGTGTCCCACTTCAGATAGACTAGGAACATCGCCTCACTTCATGGTTCGCCTTGGTTGTTTCTTCGAGATGCTTCGTCTCTTTTTATATATATGGATCAAACAAGGCGAAACGAAGCGAATCGAGGCGATGCTCTTTCCTTTATTATTCAGATAGTGGCTGATGTTGGCTCTTAGCTACCCAGGTTTCCGACCCCTGAATCAGCACAATTATTACATATGCTTTGAAGAAAAGTAGTTTGAAGAATAGTAGTTGTCCTGTAGGACTAAAGCACTATCACCTCGTACAATAATTTAAGCAGTTTGTTAAAGAAAAAATGAGATTAAAACACATGACATTTTTCTGTAAGTTAATTACATAATTCTGTTCTAAGTGTTATATTTACCTTTCCATCTTGGATCATTTTCTCTGGGACATACAGTATAATGTGTAGTGATTTTCGGAAATTGTCCATCGGAATAGCTCCTAACAAAAAATTTTGTCTTATAAACTGTAAACAAACACGGTGCTATTAACAGAAAGTATAAAACTAAAATTGCATTTCTGTATTCATATATTTAAAGGTATGACCTTTGCCCCATACTTAATCAAGACTAAACAAAGTCATGTAATATGGCACAAAGTTCAGAAGTTAGTTATATTCTTGTAAACTATCAAATGTTGCACTTTTTAGAACTGTCTCTCGAAAAAAACAGGTGTGTAGGCACCATTACATTCAACTATGTAATTTACTGGACGCACCATACGCGACACTTTATAGTTCAGAAAGTAGTTGAAAATGTTATAAATTACTCACAATTTCTTGCGGGAGACTTAATAAACAACGCCATGTTGGCAGATGAAGTTAGTGTTGATGTGCCTGTTGCTACCGGGCGACTTCAACTGACTACAAAGTCACAGAAATGAAGGTAAACACCGATTACGAGATAGCACCAATTGATTCGCAGCGTGCTGTACTCAGTTTTTATAGAAGGGAAGGGTAACCAGTTTTAGCTTAGCGCAACTCATATATGTTATTATTTAGAACTAGGCCTTATCAGCTGTTTTGTCAGACATACTCCAAGTACAATTTTCTCTACACTTTCTGTAGAGTATTTATTTTAAAACACTTTTTATACCAGCAATAGTTTGTTTTATGATCTTTATTTTGAGAATAGCGCTATAGTAAATAGTTTGAATTAAGATTTAGATTATGTATTGGCGGATAATTGATGATTAATTGTTTAAATTAACATGTAAATAATTAGAGTAATGCGTCTCTGCTTAGCAACCGACCTTACACGCACACTAAGGTCGTACAACGCGCGCGCCGGCTATCCGCAGAATATACTTTGACACTTGACACATTTCAACCAAAGAGGGACGTCTGATTGAAAAAATTCCGATTGAAATTCCATGCGTTCGTGACGGTTTTATGCGCTTCGAAGACCACCAGCTTGTGATCAACGTTCTGCCGGCGGCATCATGACCAGGTAGGTGCAACAAGGGTGCCGCCTTCTGCCACGATATCGTGTAAAAGGGCGCCCTGCAGGAGAGCTAACCTCAAAACTTCGGTGCCTTTGCAGAGCGAATATCGAACTCGGCAATGTAACCCCGCATAACATCAAGCAGCTAAAACAGCTCAACACGGTTGTATTCCCCGTCACGTACAACGATAAATTCTACAAGGATGTGCTGGAGGCCGGCGAGTTGGCGAAGCTCGCCTACTACAACGACATTGTCGTCGGTGCGGTCTGCTGTCGGATAGATACAGTCGAGAAAAGCAGGAAGCTTTACATCATGACTCTGGGCTGTTTGTATCCATATCGACGGCTGGGTATTGGCACCATGATGGTGGAGCATGTGCTCAAATACGTTGAAGAGGATGGCAATTTTGATAGCATATTTTTGTAAGTTTCTTAAACAACTCTTGGAGCTCATCTTCGTAAGCAGCAAGCTCAATCTCCGACTGTTTGTAGGCATGTGCAAATTAGCAATGAAGGAGCAATCGACTTCTACAAGAAATTCGGCTTTGAAATCGTTGAGACGAAACAACACTACTATAAACGAATAGAGCCAGCCGACGCGCACGTCCTGCAGAAGAACCTACGAAAGCCGACGACGAACGGCACGCACGAGCAGTAAGCCTGCAACCTGCATCAATCCATACCAAAATTTCTATCAGTTGTCCGCTCTACACTCGCCCATTTTTGCTCTCGAAACACTGATGAAACGCAGGAGAGTGGAAAACTCAAGAAACATTGCATTGCAATCGGTGAATTTATTATTACATGATTCAAATAGACGTGTTTGTCAAGTCTCACACCTTCATTCAAAAACATCATGCGTTATTTTTTTTTACATTTTGTTGTGTTTTTGTTTAAACGATTTAAACAATTTTTGTTTGTCCTAGCTCATAATATTAGGTATTAACATACATGTGTGAGAAACACAAAAATACGAACGAGACAACATGTAAATAGTATATTTTGTTGGGTTTGCCGTCGAGCAGACGAGAATTTTATGTCTTATTACACATACCAACCACGCCGCCTTCTGCATTCTCTTTTTTCACGCTCAGTGAGGTTTAACTGATTTTTTTTTTGCCACTATTATGTAATTTTATTGGATTGGTGTTTTCTTTGTTATGTATTAAATTTTAAGAGGTAACCTAGGAGTTAATCACAACGTTGCGTTGGCACTCATCCACACACATGTTTCTTAAACGTAAACAAATTAGAATAAAAGACCGTTTCGCATACTTAAGCATATTTCCTACTGCTTTACCTCCCCAATGATAATGATATGAACCGTTCATTGATATGTTGATGAAATATGTTTTTAATGAGTAGTCACTAACAATAAGCTTCGCAACAAAACGAACAACGCCCGATTAGTGTGGCATCCACAATGCAGACAACACAAAATTAAGACTGTTTTACGTTGTCTATGCGGCAATCATTTCTTTGATCGCAACGGTAATTTACACTCTTCTCGATAAATCTATATGAGTAAATAACATTAAAAATGGAATACAAAAATAACAAACAAAATATATAGAAATCTGGTAATATGCAACTTTTATACATCAAGACAATCAAGAATTGAAGAGATGTAGGCAGAAAATATACGTACTAAACCTTTGTCTAGTTAAAATAATCGTAGAAAAAAAAAGCCCTAAGATTTCCTTGAAACCGTTCTGATTTGTGGTATACAAATCATGAATAAGTTTAGTTATTTATAAAAGATTGGTTTAGTACCTATTTATGATCTGCCTACTTGGTTTGGAAGCGCCTGCTCCATTTTCACACGGAAAAGTAATATGAGAGCCATGAATTCATGCGATTTTATCTTCACAATATATCTAAATTAATTACATATATTTTCTTCAATGTTTAATGATGATTGCTGAAATTTGATCCAAATCGAAAAAATAACTCTTGAGAGTGTAACAACCCATTCATTTTAAAGTGAGCCTTTCACTATGGGCCTAAAAGTTCGGTGAATGGTCCGATATCTCAACGATAACATTTGCTACAAGAACATAGTTTGTAGTGCCACAGCAATGGAGTACGGCTTCAAAAAAATATATATAATTTTTGGTAACGAAAGTATCAGCAACCCTTTTCGATATATAAAGTACCAGTATGTATCTGACATCCATACGTCGAACATACTGGATGGGCCCTCCATTGCATGGTGACTGCTTATCTTAGACGGACTTCGCATCAGGTATCCCATGACATACATGGGCCTACCAGTTGGAGTACCTTCACAAGTCACCGGATCGTCATATAGCATGTATGCGGAGCAAATGTTGCTGACCATTCACCGAACTTTATACACACTTTGTGTGCTTCCTTCATTGTTTTGTGCAACGCTGAATTTGGATCCGAAACGAAAAAAAAACTTATGACACTCCCGCCATTACTCATTAAAATAAATCAATAAATTTCTCCATCTGATAAAAGCAATACTGTATAATATGAATAATTTAAAGGAGTATATTCTCGTTGTTAATACTTTAAATATATTGTGAGAGTTGCATCGTTGTCTAGTTCATTACTCTCTTAAGACTAGTCTAAAAAATCAAGCTCATAAGTATTTGCCTCACAAACGAAACTAACTTCTCTTGGAACAGAATTACTGAACATATTGCAATGAAAATCTCTCCCCACAATCGATATTCCTCGAGTTAAAATATCTTTGGTAAATCACTTCTACATTTTACACAAGATTTGATTCCATCAAGTGCCATTGTATCTGACGGCGGTTCACAACCTCCGTCAAAGATCTGAATCAATAACAATTAGAAGTAATATCAATTTTAAAAGCCTACCTATCTAATGTTTCTCTAGCACAATTTGTACTAGTTCTCAAAGCAACTAAGTTGTCTCAGTTTCTCGATAGATATAAGTTCGAACGTCTTACAATCGCAGATGAAATTGCATTGCTGAAAATTTACTCACGCAACAAAACTATGCACACGGCAAAATAAAGACTGACCTCCTAGCTAGCGACTAAACTACCTCCGCATGTTCGTGCAGCAGTTGGTGCAGTCGAGACAACATTGCTATCTCTTCGTCGTCCATTGACTGCGACGCTCGCTCATGAATTGCTCCTGCAGTTTGCGCATTTCATCTAGCAGGCGGCGTTTCTCCTCCAATAAGCGTGCCACATCCTCTTGACTCTTCGAGAGTGAACTTTTCAGCACTTCAGTCTCCTCTTTTGCTTTGCGAAGTGAGCGATTTTCTTCAGAGATTCGTTCGAAGGCGGCGAGTCGTCGTCGGAGTTCGTCGTTATCGAGGCGCAGCTGGCGATTGATTTGCTGATTGAGTATATTCTCATCTAAAATGAAAAATGTTGAAATGAAATGATCTAGGTGTCGGTGGAGAGGTATACCTGTTATGATAGAATTTTGGCGCGCAGATTTATGTGGAACAATGTGGAACGTTCCATCAGCATCTCTAGTAATCCACATCTCGGCAATTTTCAAGTCGATGGGAACTGGTCCAGGTGATGTTATATTAACAGGAGGACGGTCTTCCACAAGATGAACGTAAATGTCTTTCAGTGAAATCTAGGGGCAATCATTTATTAAAACAAGGTGGAGATATGTTAAATAGAAATTTGAAAGATCAATATTTATGATATAGATAATAGCGATACAAGCCATTATTATCACAATTATTATCAGATAGAGGTCGTCTGACTTTCAGAAATAATAAAATACCTAATGTTTAATAACAATAAGTAGAATATTAAAATAACGTTAACATGTCACAAAGAGATCAAAAATATCGATATTTCTTGAAAGCAAAAATAGAATATTGATAATATTGTTTAATTGAAATTACCTCCATTGGTATAGGAATCGGAATACACTCATCTTCAGCGAGGTCAGCAATGCCAACAACCGTACTCATGGAAAGATTCAAAGCCACATCGTTGACTCTAATATCGAGGAAGTCTTTGAACAGCGTCTTCAAATTCGATCGATTGATAACCGTCGGATTCTTCGGCATCACAATGTCATGATCCATGCGCAGCTTCACTTGAGTCGAAGTCGCCGTGTTACTTAAGTTATCGGACCATGCGCGTGATCGTGAGCTGAATTTACTCTTTGGAAATGCGAAACAATAATAATTAGCAGCTTCACAATACCAATGGCAATGTAAAGCGTGCAAGCAGCGAAGCTGGTGTCAAACATTTGGAAAACATGCGAAATGTGACTTAAAAACTAGATCCTAAATAAATTATGTTTCTGGATCGAATCAACAACACTTTACTGATTCCAACCCAATTATTATCTAATTACTTCTAATTCAAATACATCTATTTGTGCATCAAGATGCCTAATTCCATTTACGGTAATTGTAAACCTGTCTTCAATACCTTGTACTTGGCCTGCACATTTTCGTTTCGTACCACAATAAAACATTCAGAAGCATGCAAAAAATACAAAGAAATGATCAAATGTAGCTCAAATATCGTTGTTAAATATAAATGAAAATATTTATAAAAGGTGGTAAAGTTCAGAGATGATCTTCGTTTCGTGATATAATTTTGGAGGACAAAGATTATCATGCGAAGAAATGAATATGAGAGAGAAAACATGAAAGAGTTGAAAGAAATCGAAAATCACGGTGTATTGAGAAGAATTTAATAAAGAAATTGTGCATACCTGAAATTCATCCCATGGAATGGCGTTGCAGTCCTCGTTAGAAATATTACCAACTTGCAATTTGATTGATGAAGAATATCCAGACGATTGTTGAATAAACTCAACCTTTGTGAGTTTAAATGTTGAAACAGACACCTTAGAAAACAGATTTATTGACAAAGTTGTTTTGTGACACCAACAATAAGAATATTTACCAAATCTTTTCGACGACAACTGCTGGTTAAACTATGCTCACTTGTCGACGTGATTGTACTGTCTTCTTCGATTACTTCGCTTGCTACCTCCACAATTCCTTTGTTCTGCGCCATAAATTCGGGGACGATGAACATGTCATCTGCTTTCTGCATTGCATCTTGCTCCATGTTGAGGAAAATATAATTCTCCGAATCGCTGGATTGATCACTTCTGATCGACATTGTGTCACTGGCATCACTTACATCGATTGTCGGTTTCAACGCGCTATCAATTGAAGTCATGAGGCTGCTGAATCCTTTTCGCATCGACGAGAATCCTTTAAGAAAGTATTCAGAACAAATGACACATAAGTCGGAAATATAACTTTAAATATAACAAATCGATATTTTGTGAAGGTCCAACATTTCTAACAAATTGTAAAAATGAAAGCAAACTTACAAAAAAAACTCACCTGCATTTGTAATATTAGTTAGAGTTTGATTTTTCGTCGAATCCAGAATCATAGGCGATGTTTCATTCGGTGAGATTTTCTCATGATAGTGCACCTGAGGCTTATCCACAGGACTCGGGAATGAGTTCATATTATTCGCCGTATTGAAGTTAACATTGGCATTAGAAGGCGATTTAAAAGTCTTCATTGGAGCTAGAGGTGGCACTGAGGCAATTGTCAAATTGGAATTCCACACAGTTCCCATGGAACCGCCCTTTTGGTCCATATCATCTGCGAAGGAACTCTCGGGTGCAAATGATTCAACATCACCCCCCGAGGATTCCTTGCCCGGATAAGCAGATGGCATCACCAGGGTTACTTCAAGTTGTGGCAATAAAGCACCCACAATTAATGAGCTGTTCTGCTCCTGCTTCGTGATGCGATTGGTGTCCAACAGCAGGAAAGTCGCCAATTCGGTCGCATCCTCTGCCAATCGAAGTAAGAACAAATATTGGTAGTGATTGAGTTGTACGCTCACTAGGTTCGAAATATGAGCCAGCGCATGAATATCAGCGTAGGAATTGTTTAGCTTGATTGTTGAATTCGGATCCATGTTAGTGTGCAGCCATATCGTGATGGGAACTGCGTCCAAGAAGGGTACTGGTTTGTTGAGTGCTCTTGCTCCAGTGAAATCAGCCCACACAGGCTCCAGATTAATGCACCATACATCTTTTGCTTCGGTCCACATAAACTCACGACTTAACTGCGCAATCTAGATTTAAAAAATATTGTGTTTAATTTCGAAACATTTAATAGAAATCATTTATCGGGTCAGAAGATATAATTTTTGGAAATAGCTTTAATAATAGGTAAGGGAAGTTTCCCTTTAATATAATATATTTTAAACTTAAGAAAGGGAGAACTGATCGAGAGAGTGGATGTTTTTAAGTACCTGGGGTTCCTGATTAGTGCAAATGGTAAGTGGGGGGAACATGTGAAATGAATGCAAGGCCAGGCGAGGAGTGCTTGAGGAAATGTGAAACGAATGGGAGGGAATAACTGGGATGTCGTGCTGAGTTTATGGGATGTGTGCGTGAAACCTAGATTATTGTATGGTGTGAAAGTATGGGGACTGAGTGAATGAGAGGTAATTAAGCATGGTTCATCAAGGATTTGATGAGACTCGAGAGATCTACCCCAAGGTACATTGTGTTGCAAGAAAGTGGAAGA